>CABHPH010122949.1:6236-23285 GCA_902168325.1 Peromyscus nudipes
CTCCTCCTCCTCCTCCTCCTCCTCTTCCTTCTCCTCCTCCTCTTCCTTCTCCTCCTCCTCCTCTTCCTCCTCCTCCTTCTTCTCCCTCTCACTCTCCCTCTTCCTCCTCCCCCTCCTATTCATATTCTTATCCTTTTTCCTCCCTCCCTCCCTCCTTTCCTTCCTTCTTTCTTTCTTTTTGAGACAGGGTCTCTTTACATAGTACTTGCTGTCCTGGAACTCACTCTGTAGACCAGGCTGGCCTTGAACTACAGAGATCCACCTGCCTCTGCCTCCTCAGCGCTGAGATTAAAGGTGTGTATCACCATGCCAGGTGTGATTATTGAGCACAGGTTCTTGGAGGCTAGGGACTGGGCTTCTTCAGTCTCTCCATCACGACAGCCAGTGGTTTTCCTCTGCAAAGTGAGGGTGGCAGTTCCTCATCAGAGTCCACACACTGGAGATTCAGGAATACATGAGGTTCCAAAGGGCTCCCAAACTCTATAGCTGATGCCAATGTGGAGGAAGCAAGTTTTCTGGGCTAAAGTTGAAGAGCAGGTGCCAATCACTTCCTGCCTGTGGCCTGCTCAGGCCTTCTCAGTGCATGTTTCTTCCTTTTACTTTGGGCCGTGAAGGGTTCTGGGTAGAGGAACTTTCCTGGCACGACAGAAGCCTGAGGTCCCTTTAGTGTTGGGCCCACATTGTTCCCTCTATAGGGGAGGTAGGTCTCTTTAAGCCTGGTGGCTGACAACCTCCCTCCTGCCTTGCATCTGCCAGCTCCGCTGTCTTTTCCAGAAGCTCAGGAGTCCATCAAGATGAGTACAGGCAAAAGAAGAGCCCCTTCAGTGTCAGCAAAGCTGAGACTGACTTTCAAGAGGGACCCCAGGTTTGGTACCACATGGACCTGTCCTGGCATGATGGGCTACAGATGGGCTCAGTTAGTTCTGTCTCATCCCCCAGCTTCCTTTCAGAAACAGGACTTTCAGCACTTAATTTCCTGTATTGTTGCAAGGACCCACATCTGGCATACTACAGTGCTCAGAGAGCTCCTGCCTCTGGCCAGGCCTTCTCTACTCCTCACTGCTCTAGCCCTAAGCCAGGCATGGAAGAAATGGGGGCTTGCAGTGGCCCCTGCCTTCGGACACAGATCATGCTCAGAATCTGGTAGTTTTTGCTGAATGAGTGAATGAATTCCAGATGGTGGGAATAAGTGAATGAATTTCAGATGGTGGGAATGAGTGAATGAATTCCAGATGGTGGGAATGAGTGAATGAATTCCAGATGGTGGGTACAACTAGAGTTTGCACAAGAGACGTGGAGGGCAGACCAAGCAGAGCATCAGGGAGGGGCTGAATCTCTAGAACAAAGGAAGGGAAGATGCTGGTACATAAACTGTGCCCTCAGCTTGCAATGCCCTTTCTCTTTCTGTGCCAAGCTTGTTTATTTGTTAAATTCTGACCCAAATGTCATCTCCTGATGAGCTTTGTTTAGCCCTCTGGACAGAATCAGTTGCTTCTCCTTCTGTGCCTTTTTGGGCCTCCATGCCCACATCATCACTAGGCCCTTTTAGCTTCATGCCATAGTTTTCAGTTTACCTACACATCCTCCTGTTACACTGTGAGTTCTTGAAGCCCGAGGCCATGTCCTACCTCCCAGGATCTCCATGGTTTCAGAGCTGGATGGCTAGCAGGTTGAGTTAATTCCCTGTACTCACAGTGAGGTTTGTTGAGCTAGCCGGGATTCTATTCAGAGTCTATAACACATGCATCAGATGTACCTGTTTCTCCTCCACCCTCTTGGAGCTCAGTGGGTGGGTGGTCCAGTTGGTGTCATCCATGGAAGCAGGGAGGGAGCAGCTGTTGACCCTGGAAATGGAACTTGGATGGGCCACCACATGACTAAGCTTTGGGAGCCAAGAAGAACATCTGGGTTCTGGTTCTCTTCACAGCTAACTACCCTTGGAGTACGTCTCTGACTGGAGCAGTGAGTGAGTGAGCAGTGGGAAGGAAGGAATTGAGCTGCAGAGAAAGCCAATGTTCCTCCTACTTCTAGAATTCAATATGTTTATTTCCTGGGATTCTTGGAGACTGACAGACACACATAAATACTCATGTATACACACACCTACACATATGCATACAGGAGCAAACACATGCAGGGGTATATAATACATAAATGCAGAAGCAGATCACCACGTACTGACTTTCAGACATGTAGATGCATACACGTGCCTAAATACCACATTTGCACAGGGATGTAGAGACACTTGGGCTGCTGCAGAAACACATACACCTTGTGTTCTCAGCTGGGACTTAGAAGGCTGAACTCAACATAGTCTCATCGAAGCCACAAACATGGACACCGGCATACATGCACAGAGCACTCCCCTTGGAAATCCAAGGCCCCTCCCACTAGTGGAGATGAAGTCATTTAAGCAGACCCACATCCTCTCCTCTGGCAGGTGATTGCCCCAGCCTCTCCCATAACCTTTGGGCAGGTGGGGGAGATACAGCTGCTGAGCTCTGAGCGGGGTGGCCCACAGGGGTGAAGATGGGGATAAGCTTGTCTCCCAGGTTACTGCTGAGGGATGTGCTTTTTAAAAATAACTTCCTGCTGTTTCCAGGAAAGCTCTGGGGAATGAGGCTCCAAAGACTGGATTTGCCTGGTCCCATGCCTGCTGGTAGAGCCCTATGCAAGGGGCCCCCTGAGAGACACCAGAGTCCCTGTTGCTGCCCTGGAGCCTGGGGCAGAAGAAGAGACGAAGAGTGGCTGGGGGCAGGGGTGAGGGTTGGGCTACTCCACATAGAACTTGCCTTCCTGGAGGGAGCCTGCCTCACACATATCCTAATATACATCCAGGGGGACAGCGCACCGTGGCGGTTTACACCTGACTGGCTATGCTTCATGTTTGTGAGCATCAGTGTTAGCAAGAAAGTGGAGCAAGTTCTGTCTGCCCTCATCATGTCCGCGAGAGTGAAAGCAGGAGACGGCCTACCGTGTCTTCTGTTCAGATGGGCCTTACCCAGCTGCAGAGTCACGTGCCCCGGGCTGCCACAGTGCTTGCTCTCCTGCCTATTGACCTCCCCAGCCCTTTTGTGCGTATGGCCATCGTTTTCCCCTCCAGCTCACTTTGCCTTTCTATTGAATAACCAGGCATTGCCTCCTTTCATCTTCAGAATCTCAGAGAGCTCAGAGAGACATCAGGCAAGGGGGGAGGCGGGGTGAGAGGGACCACTAGGCGGTGACCAGATCCCATTAAAGGCAAAGAACACTGACATTTTGATGGAACAGAAACGGCTTTGGTGTGGCCCTGGGAAACAGGAGCTGGCCGCTGGTGGGCCTGGAGCTAGCAACCATGTTTTCCTCACGTTAGTGTGAATCTTGGGGCCACAGACTAAGTCTCTTGAAGAACCCTAGAAGACATTGTCACAGTGGTAAGGGTCTGACCCTATCTTTGTGAGAGCCCTGGGTAGACACTGTCATGGGGGTGAGGGTCTGGGCTTGTTTCTGGGAGAGCTTTGGGTAAGCACTATATGACAGAAAGGGTTTGGTCCTCTGCCCTGACTTCTGCCTCCTGTGGTCTTGGGAATGAGAGGTACCCTCTGGTTTCTTCCTTTGTACCCCAGGCTCCATACTGTCTATATTATAGGGTTATATCAAGAAAACTAGTGGTGTAAGACACTATGAGTGTGGCCAGATGGGGATCTGGGGTGAGGAGACTATTCCTAGGATGGGTTCCTAGGAACCGAGTTGGGAAGACAAAGTCCCATGAAATGATAGGGAAATGGAGGCTCAGAGAGAGCAAATGAGTGGCTTCTAACGACCCAGTGAGTTCAGAGGGGAGGCGGAGCTCTCCTAATTCCCACCCCATCCTTTGGAGTACAGAGAGACTTGGAGCTCAGATCTGACTCTGGCCTACCGTCCGTCCGTCTGTCCATCCATCCGTCCGTCCGTCTCAGCAGTGTCTCCTAGGAGGGGTGGGCCCCACTTCTCAAAGGCAGCTCCCACCTATCCTCAGGGGGATGCGACTCCAGCGCTCTCACCACCACGTGCTTGCTAACTGGTCACAAACTGTTGCCAGCATCCCCGAGCCTCAGTTTCCTCCCCACAAGTTGGAGAAGGCAAGGACTCCTGTGCAGGGCTGTCACAGCAAGGCCAGCTTACAGAAGGGCCAGTGGGGACACTTTCTAGCTCTAGGGTAGATCTTGCCTCTACCTCTAGAGTCGACCTACGTCTGACCTTGGCTGACTGGACTGTCATGGGACCTGGGCAAGGTGGGGAGGGACAGGTCCAGGGCAGCATGTTTGTTGGGGTGGGAAGTGCTGCCCTGGTGGCTAGTCTCCTGCCCCAGACTTCACTCTCTGCCTATCACAGGGGAGGTGCTCCCTGGAGTGATGAATCCCAGCGTCTCTAGACAGAAGGCTGAGACAGAAGTGCTTCACATTTGCAGGCTTGCTGGGCTGGTTGGGCAGACACCAGACACTAGGAGCTTTGAAATGTGCAGAGGCAGGCATGATACTAAGAGAAGGCAAATCACTCTGAAGTGAAGGGGCCATAGGGGTTATCTAGGTCACTAAGGCTCAGAGGGGGTGACATTTCATCCAAAGCCACACAGCAAGAACAGTAACTAAGCTAGAACTATGATCCATGGTTCAGAGAGCTACTCTCGAGAAAAAGCTGGAGACCTTCCACACTTCTAGAGACAAGGAGTCCAGTACCTCCTATGGCAATTTGTGCCTTTTACAACAGCTAGGGTCCCTAGCTATTACATGGAGCTAAAAACCTGCTCCCAGTCACTAGATGTGCTACCCACGAGATCAACAAGTATGGCTCTGCACACTGACCCTCTACAATGAGCTTGCATGCTCCGAGTCTTTGTCTGGACTGTAATTGTATAGTTCCTCTTAATCCAGAGGCTTCCAGACCCTCCCCCAACCGCCACTGAAGACCACACTTCCTCAGAATGCAGGGCCAGACTTGAAAGAGGATAAACCATGAAGCTCCCAGAGGCTGCCTTTGTGAGACCGTTCAATAAATGTAATAACAATTAGGTATTTTTATCAGTGAAAACAAAATTGACTCAGAAGTGAACGGAGGATTTTAAAGGCATTTTCAATTCCTGACTTTTGCAGAAGTCAGTTAAGTTGGCAAGCAGATGAAAGCATCCAGGGGCTGGGGGAAGTATGCAGTACAATGCAGGTTTTGGAAGGTGGCTCTGTCCATGCCAAACTGTCACAGCCGACAATGGCCTCTCCTTACTGTGAACTCCTGCAGGTCAGAGCCAGGGTCTCTCTGACTCTGCCTGCCAGAGCTGGGGGGCACATACTGGAGCAAAGACACAGATATATGGCTTGTTCTGGCTGGTTGATATTCCAGTGTGTTCATTCAGCCTTTGGACTTCACACATGTCTTGAGGGAACCTGGTAGAATACCATGGTGTGGATGTCAACTACTGTAATTCTGGGCCACTCTGGGCAGCCCAGGCTGCTGCGGGGGTACTGAGTGAGCTGCTTGTCTTGCAGTCCATGCCACCATCCGTGTGTGTGTGTGTGTGTGTGTGTGTGTGTGTGTGTGTGAGCAAGGGCACCCCCATTTCCTCTTGGGGAACTGTTTCTCCCTAGTCTCTTCCCTCATGCTTTGGAGATACTAAGGCCAGTCTGGGGCTCCACTAGAAGGACATTGACCAGTAGCTTAATTCTTCTTCACATAGCTACACTGAAGCCCCATGTGGCCCTTGGCTCTCACCTGGCTCCATACAGTTTCTCTCTCAAGGTTGATTGTTCAATGAGGACAGGGCCAGGCCCCTCCCTTCTCCTCAGAGCCCTGTCCACACTGGAGCCCTGTCCACACTGGAGCCCTGTGCACACTGGAGCCCTGTGCACACTGGAGCCCTGTGCACACTGCAGCCCTGTGCACACTGCAGCCCTGTGCACACTGCAGCGAGCAGGGAGGTGCTTCCGCAGCCTCGTGTGGTGCTCCCTTACGCAGGCTTCACGTTTGGTTGTTCGATTTCTTTCATCGTTGAAACATTAAACAGAAGATTCCAGAAAATCCACAAGTTTTACACTGTGGGCCCTTCTGAGCAGTGGCGTGAAATCTCAAACTATCCCATGTCTTCCCCCGTAGATGTGGATCATCCTTTTGTTCAGAGTATCCATGCTATACATGAGGCCCACTTTTTGGTCACTTAGCAACCATTTTGGTTATCACAGCACCTAGGGCCACACTCACTTTACTTCCTCCCTACAGGTACTCTGTCATCCAACACCAAAAAGAGTGAGTTTGGGCACTGGGACATAGCCCTGCAAATGTAAGGGATGGCTGCACATTGAATTTCTGTCTGAGACATTGCTCACTGCTCTAGCCCAGTCACTAAGTTACCAAGGGCTGTGTGTGTGTGTGTGTGTGTGTGTGTGTGTGTGTGAGTATGTATGTATGTATGTATGTATGTATGTATGTATGTTTCTGTGTGTTAAATTTTTTCACTTAGAGCAACTTCCAGGGAGAGACCAGTCAAACACTCAACTTCTACCTTGTCCAAGAAACAGGAGGAAAGGGGACAGGGTCACCTCCTTTAGTTTTTAGGAGCTGAGATTTCATTCCAGCTTCATTAGGCAGCCTTCGAAGTACACAGGTTTTCCAGGGGAGTATGGAAATTTTCAAGCCATCCCTAACACAACATCAACAAAACAGGAATAGAAGCAGCTAGCCACAGCTGGGAGAGCAATGGAGCTCTTCTTCAGCCCTTGTCTTAGAATCGGCAGGCCAGTGGAAACAGCCCAGCTAACTGACAACAGAGAAAAGCAACAGTCTCTTGTCCCACAGCCCAGGAGACCACCAAAGACAGAAGCAAACAAGATGGCACATTCTGGCTATGCCAGCTTGGTAAGGGGAGGGTGGAAGAAGAGGGCATCGGTCCCAAACAGTGTGCTGAGGTGAGCATGGGCACCAGCCAATCATCTCTCTAGTCTTTGGGATGAATGATCCTGGCTTGGGAACCAGATGCTGTCCCAGGAGGAGAGAATTTCACAGGCAGTTGGGCGAGCTTGAGGGAATCCCAGCCCCTCACTTCCCAGCTGAGTGGCTTATGTAAACCCTTAAATGCTCCGTTTCCTCTGTGTACAGGAGTGAGTGGACTTGCCTCCAGGGGACTCTGCTGAGTCTGGTGTGTAGTGAGGACACAGGGCAGGTGCTGGCTCTGAAGCCATGTCCTATTCTCCACTCAGTAGTTAGGGTCTCCTGGGTGGCTGGTCTCATTGCCAAGTTCTAGGTCAGTCAAACCTGGAGGGGCCAGGCTCTTGTCTTCAAATCTCCCTGATCCTGCCACGGAGGCAAGCCCAGTCTCGTTTCTGGGTCTCAGTTGTATTGTCTGGGTAAGGAGAGTGCTGTGGAGCGTCCCTCTTCCCCAAGCTATGGCTTGACTATTTCCAGAGTTCTCCCCACGTAGGAAAGTGATGGAGAGTATCTGGCGGCCAGGCAAGCTGACTACCAATATCGTCTTATTTCTTCACTCTGAGTTAGAGTAATTTCACCTTGTGGCTTACCTCTTGCTGATCAAAGCTCTGACTGGCAGTTAAGTGCCTTTGATTAATAAAAAATGGGGGAAATGAATTAATCATGACTTCAATTCAGAGTGTTTGGGAAACACACTCTTTAAAAAGCCAAACCCGAGAGGGCCAAGAAGGGAATCACAGTATCCTTTGGGGTCAGAGGGTGGGACCTATGTGGATAGCCATGGAGTCCGGCTGTGGACAGAGGACCCGTGCAACAGTGGACAGCCTGGGTGCTGCTGCTTGGACAGGAGGCTTGGTCCCTTTAAGGCTCCTCTCCCTCTCCAGAGCCCCAAGCCTGTGCGGAGGAGGACATGCATTATTGAAAGCACATTTCAATACCTATTCTCTCCCCTCCTCCTGTGGGTGGCAATCACAGTTTACATAATCTGTCTCTCTGTCCTCCCAGGCAGCTGCTCCCTTCTGGCTGAGTGGTTTGAGGAGGGGAGGGAGGGGAGGGACGAGTTATTAACTCTATACTGCCACCTCAGGTCTCAGCCAGGGTGTCTTGTAGTGAGGGGTGACAGTGGACCTTGATACCACACAGCCCCAGGCTCTAGAGTTCCTTATGCACCAAGAGACCTTGGGTGCACCGCTTTGCCCCTCTCCTGTGATCTTGACTTATTTCATGGCTCCCATCCTAGTGTCCTTATCAATGGCTCCTCACCTCCCTCTACAACACAGAACTGTGCTCTGATCTTCAGGTCCATCTACAACCTGCTTGCGGGGCAGCTGTTGGCTGTTCAAGCTAGCCAGCTCCAAGCCGACATTACCAGTTTTCTCCCAACTATCCACTCCCTCCATCTGTCCTAGTTCTCTGTCTTTTCATCCGTCTGCCCACCGTTCACTCAGCCAACCATCACCCATACATTCACTCACTACTTACGCATTCACCTGTCCATCATTTTTACTACCACTCATTCATCCACCTCTTTATCCATCCGTCCATCTAACCACTCTTCCATCTGTCCATCTATCCACTCACTGTTTACTAAGAGTCTAGCATTTGTCAATATTGAGAGTACAGTGACAGGCAACACAGACTGGGTTTGTCCTCTCCATACTTAAAATCTTGTGATGACAACATGCAGGTGAATACTACTGTAATAGACACAGTGAGTATAGGAGAGGGCGAGATGCTGCAGGAGCAGAGAGAGAGGCACTCTGGAATCCTGGTGGATACTGAACACCCTGTTTAATGTGATGATGCCTAAGCAGACCCCTGAAAGATAAGGAGGGTGCCTCGTTCTCTCCCCACGGTTCCTTGTTTCTACCCGCTGTGACAGTACCCCTTTGGGAGGAGTTCCCCTTCCCGTCCTTCTTCCTCAGGGTCTTTTTTGGCCTGGGTGGGAAGATCACATTGTCACCAGTTCCAGGTGATGAAATGTGACCTGAGCATGGCTGTGGGAAGTGGGTAGGGCTATGTTTGTTGATCTTCAGTCCCAGAACACAGCTGGCGCCATGGGAAGCAGTGTGCCTATCCCCATTAGAGTGGCCTGGCTGGTAGAGAGGTGGTCTGTTATTTTGTCATTTGAAGGAAGAGCTTGCCAAAGAGTGAGGACCACAGTAGAGACCAGATGGAGACAGGAAGACAGTCCTAAACTTCTCCAGAACTCCCCCATCCAGACCTGTCTGCTCGCAGCAATGCCAGACTTTCCCTTTAAACCATTTGGAGTTGGGCTCTGTCACATGCAGTCAAAAGAGCCCTCATTAACAGCCAGATCCTCCAGTAACAGCAGGACACATTTCCACATCCTTTGTCTTATTTGATTTCACAGCAGCCCCAGGAGGCTGTTTACAGGTGATGAAATGAAGGCCTAGACAGTCCAGAGAGCAGACTCTGACCCTGGCCTGTTAGACAGGGAAGTCAGCCCTTACTCTGTGACTGCAGAGATGAAGCAGAAAGGGTGCTAGAAAAAGACTTAGATTTGAGAGGAAAGGACCTGGAGACAGCTCAGAGGTACTGGTCTGTGACAGGACCACTGTGAGTAAAAAGAGGAGAGGAGATGGACTCGTGAGGCAGTGAGTTAGAATGGGAGAATTGTAAAAGTGGACGAGAGGTAACTGCATCCAAGCTCCAAGTTTGTTACATTCCGGCCAAACAAGCTGACATCCGGGCAACTGGCCCACCATAGAGGACCTTGCTCCTCCCAGTCAGCCCGTATTTTGTTTCTTGACTGTATCTCAAGATCTGACCTCCTCTAGGAAGTGCCCTCCCCAGGTTCCTTTCTGGAGACTCCCGAGTCCTCCCATGTCTCCTTTGTATCACTGGTCACACTGGTCCCCCTGTTTCACCGAGTATGACTCATCTTCCTCTGGGGAAGTCTACGACTTCCTCGGCTGTGATTAGACCTGAGCTCCTAACCCCAGGCCTGGCACCCAGTCGGGGCTGAATGCATATTTTTAAAAAGAGTTTATTTGAAGGAAATTAATGCCAGATAAGGCTTAAAGTCAGGATGTGAGTGTGACAGAGGATAGAGGCAGGAAAAGCAAGTGAAACAGAGAGAGATCAAGTCAGTGACGAATGTAGACAGGGAAGATGGATATCTGAGGAGAGACCGGAGTGCAGCCTAGGTTGAAGCTCAGAGTCCATTGGACTTCTCCGATTAATCTGGCCTTGGTCTTTGGAAAGTGCCCCATCATATTTTGTGGGGGGATCATCTGGAAAGGACTCAGTCTGCCCAGAGTTCCACAGAATTGGGAGGAATAATCCTATAGGATGGGTGGGTGCACAGAGTCCTTACAGTTCCTATCCCTGCTGCTGGGGGCAATGACATGCAAGACCATGGCGAAAGGATGAGCAGCCACCAAAGGTGGGAAAGCTGGCCGCTGGAAGCAGCCAGGTGCCTTGGTGCAGCTGCATCACGGGTCTTTCCCAGAGTCTGTGGTGTGAACCTTCCCTTCAGTAGCTGCCTTTGGATTCTAACCCAGGAAAGGACCCAGCTTCACAGGTTGCTGGTCTGTGAATATTTCCCCTCTGCTCTGGAACCAGATGGCTGACCAGCAGTCCCTGTCCATCACAGCTCTTCTCCTTATCCTCTGTGGTCCTGAGGACTGTCTAGAGTAATCTCATTTATTCTGTCCATCTGCTTGTTTATTGTCTGTCTCTCCCACTGTGGGAGACTCTAAGGCAGGGACTCTGTGGGTCTCCCAGTGTCTAGCCTAGCACCTGGAGACACTCACAGAATGCTGGGCAGATTAGTAAATGGGAGGACAGGTGGATAGATGGGGTGGGGATGGGACATGCTTTGATGCAGTGTTGATGAAGCATTTTACCAAGCAAGGCTCCGAAAATAAAGGCATCTAAGCTGTGAGATGAGAGCCCTTGAGAAGCAAAAGGCCCTTTTGACTAGGGCTAATTGTGTGCTGTGAGCTGGAGCACAGCAGCTGCTGGGAGACTGGAGACAGGGAGGTCCTGAGGGAGGGATGCAAACCCAACCCCCCGGGGACACCTGCTCACAGGCAGCAAGGAAACCCACGAGGGGCTGGCTGTCTCTGTAAGGACAAAAGGATGCTAACATCACTACTTAGAGGTGAGGGAGCCTCAGCACTGGACTGGGCAGGAAGGGGGAATCAGTCCTAGAACATGGGGAGGGACATGAATGAATGTGTGCCAAGTAAACCAGGAAGGGCATGCTGGACACTTTCTTTGCTAGTTTGTGTATTGTGTCCCATCCCCCACCCCCTTCTCAACATGGGCTCAGAGGAAGACTATCAAAACACATAAGCTAAGGAGCTAAAGGAATCAGCCCAGGTTCATCCTACAATTGTGGCATAACCAGGGCTTGATCAACTTGGTCTAAATGGATGGGTATTCAACATGACATCAGGGTGGGCTGCTCATCTCTGCCAGGATTCTTGGTGTGAGAGGGCCAACCAAGAAGAACAAACAGGTAGAATTGCTGTCCAGCAAAATAGGGGTGAGATGGATGTTTTTGAAATTGTTTCTTTCTTTTCTGTTCTAATCCTTCCTGGCACTGCCTGTTCTTATCTGAGATTGGTATGAAAATGGATACAGGGCCCCAACTCATAGGCTTCATTCCTATCTCCAACTGTGGGACAATGGGCAAATCTCCCCTATCTGAGATGCTGATAACAATTTGGAAACCTTAAGGCAAAGCAAGGATTCAAGGAGGCAGAGGAAGTGAGTGAAGCCTACTAAGAACCTAAGTGATGCTACATGGATTAGCCATAGACCTGAGGCCCTTTGTACAACCCAAGTCACTCCACCCAAAACAAAATGTGTGTCTTGTCCAAATCCCTCCAGGGGCTTGAAGAGACAGTTCATGAAAGCGGGCGGTGGAATATAATCTAGCGATGAGAAAGAATTATAACCAAGTACAAAAGCACTAAAGAATCTTAGCTATAACAGCGAGGGAATGTAGACAGTGACTTAAGAGTTTAATCTTGATGTGACTTCATTTATATGAAGTTCAAAACCAAACCAAGTGCTCTTATGAGGTTAAAAGTTGGGGTGGCAGTTCCTTTGGCGGGGAGGTGGGAACCATGAAGAAGAGAAAATAGGGCTGTCTGCAATGCTGTCAACGTCCATTCCTGGTTTGGGGTGGGTAATGTAGGCACTGTCTCTTGTGGAACAATATGAAAACCTTTGTGAATACATGGCTGAAATAGCTTCCTGTGTTGAAGGCTGCTGCAAGCCACAAGAAGATATTATAGAGATTCAGCTGTAAATAATAAAGCTATACCTAGAAAGGTCAAGGAATCTTTCTAGAGGTAATCCATATATCAGGGAATATTTGGTGTTATTCAGCTTTTAATATTCAGCTGTTTCTTGCTATGAATTTTTGTGCACTCATATACTACTATGCCACATGGCAAGCAATATAAGCTTCTCAGACCTACTGCTGATCTGTACTAGGTAACACCCCTAAAGAGCCTAGGAGACAGGTGGACTGTAGATGCATAGCTTTGTTTCTTGTGCAAATGAAGCTCAGACTTTCCTTTCCCAGACAGGCCAAATGGCATTCCAGAGCTATTGACTCAGAACAAAGGGTTTTTTGCATATCCAGGTGCAAGTGAAGGCTGGGGCAGAATTCTTGGTCCAGTCAGAGTCACATGGCCAGAGGAGAGAGGAAGAAGGCAGAGTTTTGTTAGAGAGTGGCTCAGGCCAAGGAGTAAGGAGCAAGGAGAAGTTTTTGCAGATTGTAGGTGCATTTGAATCATGTCATGAGAGGAGGAGAGGAAGGAAAGATGGAACAGAGGGCAAAGATGAGATCAAGAGCATAAGAGCTTAGTTATTACTAGGGTTATGAGAGGTCAGAAGAAGAAGGGACAGAGAGGAACTGAGTGTCAGAACGGAACTGAAGCTGTGTAGACAGAAGTTTGTCTTAGAGAAATAAAGTAAACAGACGTAAGAAACTGGTGTACACAGATTATTTTCCCTCAGATTACCCCATCTCTGGTCATAGCATCTTCCCTAGGACTCGGGGAGAAGTCTTCTGGGGGCAGGCCCCTGGGAAAATTTCATAAGAAGGTTTAGTTCCCAACAAAGCAGGGCTTGTAAATGGGGTCTCCAGAGGTAATGGGAGAGTGAGAACAGTCCACACCAGTGGCGTAACTCACTGATGAGTTCAGAGCTGGAGGATGTCATCTCCCTACATGTGTCCTGGAAGAGCCTATCCATTCCACCCTTTCCCAGCTTCCTGGCTACCCTGTGGTGAGCAGCTTTTTCTCTGCCACCCTTCTGCTGTGCCGTTTCTTCTGTGCCACAGTCTAAAAGCAACAGCACCAACCACCCATGGAATGAAACCTTGATTCAAAGTAAATCTTTCCTATTTTTTGAAAAAGAATTATTCTTATTTCATGTGTATGAGTGTCTTATCTGCACATACGTGCAGTACCACAGAGGTCGTAAGAGGTCGTGGGATCCCTGTAACTGGAGTCACAGGCAGTTGTGAGCCCCATGTGGATGCTGGGAATTGAACCTGGCTCATCTGCAAGAGCAGCAATTGTGCTTTTAACCTCTGAGCCGTCTCCGCAGCTTTCCCTCTTCTGGAGCTGAATTTCTTCGGTGTTTTGTCACAGCTAACTAACACAGTTATATGTCAAGAAAAATTTTCTGAAGAAATAATCTAAAAACAAGGATTAAATAGCAACTCCATCTATGGTTCTGTCTTAGCTTGGGATGGGGTCTCAGCTTTGTGGCCATCCACCTGTCACATCTCCCTACCTTAAACAGCAGGGGACAGCAGGTAGGCTTTCTTTACACCAGGCAGCTTTTCACCTCGGCTTTTGCCTACTTTTCCTGAACACTTCTCCCTGGTGGGCCATATGCCCCTCTCCAAGCTCCCATAGCCCCATCACATACCCTCATTTGTCTCTGCAGTTCTCATGTGGTTTAACATTGTTATCCTATCCTGCCAGTTCCCCAACATCAGGACCGATGACTGATCCATTTCTATGTTCCCATGCTGAGCATAGAGCCTGGGCATGGTGGTCCAACAGCGTGCTGGGGGATAATTGAAGGAAATTATTTTTTAAAAAATCTTTTTTGAGATGGGAATTTATTATATAGCCCTGGCTAGCCTGAAACTTGCTATGTAGGCCAAGATAGCCTTGAACTCACAGAGATTTGTCTGCTTCTGCCTCCTGAGTGCTGGATTAAGGGTGTGTGCCACTAGACTCCACTTAGGAAACCTTTTTTTATTTTAGGCTCTTATTTGCCTTACTAGGGAGCCCATCATTTGATGTAGGTAGACCTTTCTTTGTTGTCTTGTGACACATCTTCTAGAGCAGTGGTTGGTTCTCAACCTTCCTAATGCTGCAACCATTTAATACAGCTCCTCATGTTGTGGTGACCCCAACCATAAAATTATGTTTGTTGCTACTTCATAACTGTAATTTTGCGACTGTTATGAATTGTAATGTAAATATCTGTATGTTCTGATGGTCTTAGGTAACCCTTGTGAAAGGATCATTCAACCTCCAAAGGAGTTGTTGACTCACAGGTTGAGAACTGCTGTTCTGGAGATTTCTATTTTTCTAGGATAAATGACCCCAATTTACATATTTACACTCTGTATCCCACAGGATGGGTTTCTTTCTTTCTTTTTCTTTTGTTAGTGAAGCACAAATGGGCACACAGCCCTTCTCCTGACCCCACCACCTCCATCCTCACCACACTTAGTTCAAGAGAACAACTTCCGGATGCCAAAGTGGTAATTAGTCAGGGGACGAGGCAGACCCCTTTCCTTAAACCTTATTCCCTAGGGACACCAGATCCTCTCATTATGAACAGTACGGGAGTGGTTCAACACAGAGCAGGATATTGGAGGGAGGGTGGGAAGTTATGAAATTCTTGTCATCGGAGATATGCAAGTGAGAACTGGCTGGCAACAGCTGGGAGTTACTGGAGGGACACTAGACTCACTGCTCTAGACTCAGTGGAGAAAAGGAAGGGAATTGACATCAGTGAGGGCCTTACGGTGCACACTGTCATGAACTCCGCATGTTCTCCCTGCTCTTCCCACCTCTCAGGGCACCCGGAATTGATTGTGCAAAGGAAGAGATGCTTCCACACACACTGTGAAGAGCCCATTGCTCTGTGAGGACCTTGGGTCCTGATGCCTGAGACTCTGGGAGTCTGAAGTCACCTCTGGACTCCAGTGTTCGTGGACACTGGCTGCAGGCCATGATCCTTGTTGTAGGGGACACGGGCTTAGGGAATATATGCTTTCAATAATTTCTCCATCTCTAATAGTGAGGCAGTTACTGAGACTATTTATAGCCAATGGCTGAGAAGAGAATCGGTGACTATGACTTCCAGGCTGAGGTGTTTAAGAACAGGCGGGTCCTCCACGCCTTCCCTCCCCTGCTGCACAGTGATGAAGCCAGTCTGTCCCCAGAGTCACCACTTGGAAGGAAAAGTCCCCATGTTCTGCAGGTGATGTCATGTAAAGGAAATGCCCACTACTGTGTCGAGCCACACAGACCTCGGCCTTTCTCGGTTACCACAGTGTGATCTAGCCGTCCTCCACAGGCAACCCCCCCCCCATCACTGCCACAGCACTGTGCGTGAAGCACGGTGCCTAGCTTCCAGCATAGTGACTCCTCAGGGCTTGCAGCCCAAGAATGGCAGACAAGAACCACTAAGTGTTTTGAACAGAGAGGTTCAGTACTGTGACAGGAGGAAGAGGGGGCGTGGAAGGTCACCAAAGAAGGGTGACAAGGCAGAGGGAACGGAAGAAGAGGGAGCGGAAGATCACAGGAGGCTTTCTCCAGGAAGTGACACTTCAGCTGAGTTAGAGTGGACAAATGGAAGTGAATTCAGAATCGACCAACTGGCATTTATTGTTTAGTCAGAACAATATTAATATCTTTTGTTAATTGGGGATATTTAAGAATGAGTTTCCTGTAGGAGTCTGGATCTGACATTTCACTTCAAAATAAATATTACAAAATGACTAAAAACAAAACAAGTGACGCTAGGGCCTGTGTGGTGACATTAACTGCCTTGAGCTGGCAGTGACTGTCATATGGACAGGCACACATAACCACATCTCCCTGGGGAGCATCTTGTCCTCTGACTGCCCTGCAGACAGCAGAGTTCACAACGCCTTAGCAGTAGATTCTTTCCGGTGTGTACTACCTGTGGCCTGTACTCAATACAAAATTGCAAATGTACTTAAAACATTATGAGTCTTCCCCCCCACCCCCTTTTCTTTGTGTAGCTTTATTTCCTGGTTCTCAAGTGTCAACTTTGTATATGACAATGCCATTATTGCAGTGTCAAAAGGTAGGACACACCATTTAGATTTCTTCAGTCTTGTGCATCTTAGACCTCAACCACGAGGCCAAGGCCACTGGTTTAGCCTCTTTATCTTCCCTAGAGCTCTAATATAGAAGATTCTAGAAACCTGGGGGGTGGTCAGGAGCTTATGCACTGGCCTGATTGAGATGGTGACCCTTGTCCAGTCATAGTGAGAGAAAGGAGTGAACCATGATCACGCCTAACAGGGACTTTGAAATCTCCAAAAAGGTGACGGAATCCCACAATGATGATTCCACAAAGACTATGGTAAAGCCATTAAGCTGATTAACACCATGGAAAGATGGACTTTAGAATACAAACTGTTTAGGACAATTTCGAGATGACTAGCTGAGATGATCCAGCCTGACAGACTACTCGAGCAAGGACTTATGACAAGCCCTGAACTTTCCTATTATGCAGAGACTGGACAAATGATACAGGACTTGACAATTAACCCAAAAATTTTCTTTTCAAGATTCCCTAAAGCTATCTTCACCCCTAGAAAGAAAAAAGAAAAAGAGAATAAGATATGAGATAGATCATCGAATCTACTCTGAGAAAAAAGATAAAGAAAAATAGGATAAATAGGTAGATCACTGAATCTACACTGAAAAGAAAAAGGAGAAGATATAAAAATGACAAAAGGTAGACTACTGAATGTATTATGAAAAGAAAAAAGAGAGAATATGGATATGATAAGATAAAAAGGGAGATTATGGAATCTACTTTTAAAAAGGAACTACTTGTTTT
>CABHPH010122950.1:0-18434 GCA_902168325.1 Peromyscus nudipes
TCTGCGATCAGCCCAGACTCTAAAGACTCTTAATCGACTTGGGGCAAGAAACTCATTTCCCTGCCCGAAGGGTCTCTGGGTCAACGAAGCACCGGAAGCCGGAGGAGACTGGAGCGGAAAGCGGAAGTGACATTAGCCGCCCTCCGCGGTCTCTTCGCCCGTCAACCTGGGTGAGACCTCGGTGATGCCAAGAAACGAATTTCTGTCCCTGAAGGTCTCCCAAACCGCCTGAGCAGGAGCCGGAAGCCGTCCTGCAGCCTCAAGACGGAAGCGGAAGCGCTGTCGGCGTTGCCTTCCGTCTCTTCCGGCGGGGGTTCCGAGATTTGGAGTTCGGTTGCTCGGCGGAGGCGGCGCCCGGTGGGCGGCCTGGGGGAGGCGGGCTTGGTCCTCGGCCTTGCCGACCCGCGAGCGCCCCCAGGATCTCCGCTGCGCGGTTAGTTCTCCTGAGTCTGGCGTCCTCAGGTGAGTGAGTGCGAGCTGAAAGCCGCGGGGAGAGCGTTGCCACCCTGTATTTACAGACAAATGTATCATCAGAAATACGGCGTCCTCTTCGTCCCTTACTTGTTTCCAAAACTCAGTGCATTTGGGTAGGAAGCCGCTTTCTTAGTTGTCAGTGAGCATGTAAACGCGTGTGTACTGAATGAAAAACAGTATTCAGTCATTCTGTCCATCTGAACTTCTTAGGTCCTGCCCACAGGGGTTCAGAGCAGGGCCTGCAGGATGAAACGGTGGAGACTACTGAAGCATTGGGATTGGTTTGTTTTTGCAAAAAAGAAAATAAATAAAAAAATAGTGTTTGGGTGAGGTGTGTTGATGCAAAAAAAAAAAAAAAAAAAAACTCTCACCTCAAAGATAATAAGAGTTTATTCTGAACCAAATAATGACCATAACCCGAGAACATTTGTTGCCCCAAGTAACATGTTCCAGTGTGGAAGTGGTTACATGATTTCTTTTTCTTTATTTTTCTGCCTGCCAGGCTACACAGCGAGAGTGACACTGTGTAGCCCTGGCTGGCCTGGAACTCCCAAAGGAGACCAGGCTGGCCTGGAACAGAATTTGGCCTGGCTCTGTCTTCGGAGTGGTAGGATGAAAGGCATAGGTGACTACACCTGGCAATGTGAACGTTTTATAATTCTAGACCAAGAGTCACATATCAAGGCAATTTCAAAACCTTGGTGGAAATACCAGGTAAAGTTGGGTTATAGCCAGGCCATAACAGGTTGTTACCCACTGGGCTGGTGGAGGCTATGTTCTGCTAAGAATTACTGAACAAAGTTTTTACCTGACAGTTGAAATGATGTTAGGTCAGATACAGAGGTGGGCATTAGATGGTTATTAAGGAGACTAAACATAATCCCAGATATTTTTTTGCTATGGATATGCAACAATCATTAAGTTCTAATTAGCCTTATAGAATCGTTGATGTAAGTATGGCCTTTTTTTTAAACTCCAATTTTCAGTTGTTTCAAAGGACATAGTTTGACAGTTGCAGGCTTGGTAATAGAGCTTTAAGTGTCAGCTAATGCATCATAAAATCAGAAGACTAGGGACTGGGGAGATGGCTCAGTGGTTAAGAGCCCTTGCTGCTCTTACAGAGGACTCAGGTTCTATTCCTAGTAACCATATGGTAGCTCACAACCATCAGTAACTCCAGTCCTAGGTGATCTAACCCTCTCTTCTGACTTCTTTGGGCACTGGACACACACGTGGTACACAGACATACATGCAACCAAAACACATAAAACACATAAATCTAAAAAAATAGAGATATTAAAATGTCATTAACGTATGGCCTTTGTGGAAAAAAGTTCTCCACATGTTCAAAAATATGCTTTTGGTTGTTCTTGGTCCTAATAACTCATCAAAGGTGGTCCCCCCCCCCAGATTTATTATTTATGTTTTTGTCTGTGTGCTTGTATGTGCAAGTGTGTGTGGGTACCCGAAGAGGCCAGAAGAGGGATTCCCCAGAAGAGGGAGCTAGAGTTACAGTTGGTTGTAAACCTGCTCCTTTGAAAGAGCGATCTCTCCAGCTCCCTTTGAAGGTTTATAGCATTGAAAGTAATTATGTCCTTCAGTTTCTTGGTGCTTTGAGCAATGGGTATAGTTATTCTGTTGTATTGTTTTGAAACAGTCACTCATTCTTCAGAAAGTTATGTATTGTGATAACTATGTTTATTTATTGGATTTAGGGATTGCACATATGAGGCAATTCCGGTACCACCGATGTACATCCCTAGCCTCTTCTTGACACATTTAAATGTTTTGTTCATTTCTTATATACATGAAATAGTTGGTATGGCAAAGCAGCAAAATTCAGCCTATAGCTGTTCTTAGGGAGTTTGTGACAATTGGAGAAGCTTAATATTAACCAAGGAAATAAATATGTAACTGAAAATTGATGAGGACTCAAAGTAAGGGTCAATATTTTTCCTGTCTTTGTATATCAAGTGAAGAAAAGAATGATAGTTTAATCCAAAATACTAGATGTCAGAGTTAGTCATGCTGAGAGGGAAGGAAGTAGGAGACAGTGACCCCCTCCTTCCTGCCAAAATATTGGTAGGTATTGGGGCTATCTTTTTCAGAGTGTCACCTGAGTCTCCTTGGAGAAGACTGGTATTGTTATGTCAGGATTGACAGACAATGTGTAAATAAGGAAGGAGACCAATCTCAAGAGAAGCACACTGCCCTTTACTGCAGAAGTGGAGACTGTGTGCCAAGGTGGGGTTTTAGAGGGCAGAAAAAAGATTGACATTTTATCTATATGTTGTTCTTTGTAGTCTCAGGGCCAAAACATGCCTGCAGATGTTTTTTTATCATGTGTTGACCTTGTCAGGTTTCTCTTGACTCCTGACTGCAGATATTCTCATCACTGTTGGCTTCCTTTTATGGCAGGTTTTCTCATCAGTATGTAGAGTCCAGTTTCTCAAGTCCTCTGAGACCCTTTATTTTAGGTCATTAACTCTCCAGTGCAATGTTATGCTTGTGTTCCTGAAGAAGGTGGGTTTCATTGAGCTCTTGCTTGCAACAGTAGTGCTTGAAGACAGCTCTATTAGGTAGCCTAGAAAACATGTATTATTTCCCTTTGGAGATGGAAGCAATCTCCAGCTGAGAGGCTATTGAAATAGGCACAGAACATGTTGGAAGACTACAAAATTGATTGGAGCCCAGTGATTGCTAGATGTTGAATGGATGGAATCAGTAATTTCAAAAATATTGCTTCTTGGGGGCTGGGTGGTAGTACCACCAAATTAAGATTGTAGGAAGCCATTAATAGATGCCCTGTATGTTTGGTTTTAGCAAGCAAAGCTGGACACAGATGGAGAAACAATAGAGGTTATCACTCTCCTAAAATGGTTTCTAATATAAAACTTAGCCCCAGAGTTCTTATTTTAACATGTTTTCTCTATTAGGTGTTTGAACTGGGGATCTGTGCTACCATTTTTATCAAGCCAGGAAGTTGGGAATGTCTTTGATTTTATTTTACTGTCTCCTGTGTTAGAAAGCTTATGGTCAATATGGGATGTTTTTCTATAATTCAGACTATGACTATGGGAAATCTAAGCAAGAATAGAGTTCAAGTAAAGCATGCTATTGTTTTCTTCTGTATGTATTTATTTGCTTGAGACTTTAGGGCCATATTTAAATTTAGTGGGATTCCTCAGGCATAGCTATAATCTGAAAACAAGATTGACTGAACTCATCCATTTTTGTTAAGCAGTGTATTTTAGCAAGAGTTGAAGTCTAAATACATCCCTGTCCCCTTAGTTTAAAACCAGAAAGTAATCTGAGTCAAGTGGTGATGTATAAGACCTGGCACATAAAAGGACCATGAAGAACTTGAAATTGAGAACACTGTTGTTCTCCTTGGTGTTGATTGTGTCTGTGTAGAGTGGGGGCTTGTCTTATTAGTTAAATACCAAGGAGAAAGAAAAGAATTGTTGGTACCTAAGAGATACTGTTAGGTTCTGGGGTTGTGCAAATAATGGGGACCAGACCACCGAAGTCTATTAACTGGAAGCAAACTTTATTCCATTACTGCGGGGTACAAAAACTTCTAACTAGATCTGGCTTTGTGACCCTGAGACGAGGCCATAAGCATCTTTTTATAGCAAAGACCATACGCAGGATGGGGAGTGCATTCCTGGATCGGGATTTACAACCTTTGGGGAGTGCATCCTGGGATCGGGATTTATAGCCTCTGATTACAGGTTGTTAGTTCAAGATGTTTACATAGCTGTGGGTCTGTTTTAATTCTTAACCAACTGCTCCCTCCCCCCCCCCCCCCCCCCATATCTGGAGAGAATGTAGGGCAAAGGGTCATGTAATTTATTTAAAGCAGCTATCAGCTCCAATACCTCTAGAATATGTGTGTAGACTATATAAATAGGCATACGATTTTTCATATTCCTGGGCTCTTCAATACAACTCATTTTATTTATTTTATTACTTATTTATAATACTTATTAACTGATTTTATTTGCTGGTTTTTTTTCTCAATACATAGGAATTCTGTATTTTGGTGTATGGTGTAGTATTTTTACTACCATTTGTACAATGTGTAATGAGCAGAAGAAGGTAATTGTCTTGTCTACAACCTCAATCATGTTTCTTTGTGTTAAGAACATTGAAAATCTTGTCTATATTATCTGTCTTTATTTTTAAGGATTTTATTTATTTTTATTTTTGTATGTGAATGTTTTGCCGGCATATATGTATGTGAACCATGTATATACAGGTGCCCCAGTCAGAAGAGTAGTCGTGTGCCACCGTGTGAATGCTGAGACCCACACCTCAGTCCTCTGCAAGAATAGCAAGCACTTTTAACAGCTGAGTCATCTCTCCAGCCCCTGTTAGTTGTTTTGGAATCTTCAGTTAATGGTTCTCAGTTTTCCTGCAGTGTTATAGAACATTAGGATTTATTCAACTATACCCTTGTAGCAGTTCATTTTAGAAAGATTTTCCTGTGAGAATAAGAAAAGAAATAGGGTAGGTGTCTTCTTATTTTGAGATTAGGGCCATCCCAGGGAGAGACTGCTCAGGGGCACCAGGACTATCTCCTTCCTTATTTTGCTTTATCAGCCGGAGAAAGAAACTGGACACTTAGATGGTGGCTAAAAGCCTAGAACAGAACAGAACAAAACAAAAGTGAGAGAAGAGACTAGACTCCTGCTGACTTCTAGGTGACTGAGACTACAAAGGAACTTTAAATACAGTGCACGTGACAGATTGAGTGACGATAACGAGAGCCATAGATCCATCCGTCCGTCCGTCCATCCGTCCGTCCGTCCTTCCTTTTTTTTCAGTGCTGGGGATGAAACCTAGGTCCTTGAGCACACTGGGCAAGTGCCCCACCTCTGAGCTGTACTCCAAGCTGTTTTTAGTGACTGTAATATCAGATCCTGAGACACTAGAGTTGAAAATACAGGATAATCAAGTATATTGCATATAAGAATATTTTATTATAAATAATATAAGACACATATATGATTAATTATACATATGAAAAATAAAAGTTCCATAACTTAATCTCATTCTAAATAGAAAACTTACATATTAAATTTGTGTGTCATAAAAGAAATTCAGAAGGCTGAGGCAAGGGATCACCTCTTCCAGCTTGGGCAGCATAATACTGAAACCCCTCTCCCTCATCAGAAGGAAAAAAAGATCAAAAGGGCACTAATTGGGTTTAGGCCTTTACTGACATGTGCTAAAAGTAGCTAACTGACAAAATTCATGAAATTCATTAATTCTAGGACTCAAATTATATTTATACCATAGGATATTATTATTATTATTATTATTATTATTATTATTATTATTATTATTATTTTCTTTTTTGAGACCTGGTCTCTCTATATAGCACTGGCTGTCCTGGAGCTCACTCTGTAGACCAAGCTGACTTCAAAGTCACAGAGATCCACCTGCCTCTGCCTCCCAAGAGCTGGGATTAAAGGCGTGCGCCACCATGCCTGGCTCATCCTGTCAGATTAAAACATGTGTCTCTATAGCCTTAAAGAGTTAAAATGGAGCAATTGGTATGTTTCACTCTTAACTGTGGACTTGCTTGAATTTTATAATAGTCACAGTACCCATTGCCCTAAAATGCTCCAAATACATGCACAACAGAATAAGAAATGTTAAGAATAAAATTGGTCCCTTTTTTTGACTATATGGAAGATAGAGTTTTTGTTTTGCCCCTGCTGGCCTTGAACTCACTGTTATTTATTACACCAATGTTATTTATTAAGTGGTGCTGTTCACCGTGAGAGAAAAGTCACGAGGTACAACAAACCCCACTATAAGGGAAGGGAAGGGAATAGGAAAGATGTGCATAGGCCTGTGGAACGACTGTGCAGGAAGAGGGGGGATGAATAAGTGGAATCCACTTTTATAAGTTCCCCCTGCACATGTGCATATGGGCTTACGTAGCTACACCACACATGCGCATAGATTACCTGATCATGCTGTGCACAAATTATGTGATCATGCAGTGCTTAGATTACGTAGGATATAAGGCCCTGGGATGAGTAAGCATCTTGCCAGCGTACTCTTGGTCATGTAGCTGGGGGAGTGGTTAGGAATTCTGACATTCCAGACTCTTTGTTTTTTTATAAAAAATGACGGGTGAATGAAAATGGGGGCGCTGTGTCTCCCGAACCTGCATCTAGCTGACTCGGTGGGTGTGGGTTAACTTGGGGGTAAGGAAGGGGGCTCTGGGGGTAGCCAGATGTCCTGAGGTAGTGAATTGTCCTCCTCTGCTTTGGGAATCATCCATCGTCTTCTGCTGCTTCAGGCTCTGTGTCTGTTTGAGTCTGACAAGGTGCTGGTGAGGCAGAAGAGGAAGTTTAGAAAAAATTTCACCTTAGGGGAGGTCCCTGAGGGATCACAGGGTAAGGGAGGGGGTCCCAGGACCATGAAAGTTTGAATTATACTTATCTGAAGTGGATCTGACCTGTCCAGGTGGATTCAAGCTGGCTCTGGAGCTCAGAAGAATTTTTAAACATATTAAGAAGCAGCCACAGGGAATTTAAAATCTTGAGCTAGTAACCATGGTATTATAATGTTTAGTACTCTGCTATCAGAATTTTATTGGTTAGTGTTGGCAACAGAGAGAGAAAAATCTGGAGCATGCTTTTTTTCTGTGAAGTCAGAAATGATAGGCTTAAGTCCTCTAAGGCTCTGGAGTGAGAGAGGGTATTGAGCTTGGGTAATGTACCTGGTAGAGTCCTACAACTGGATAACAATAGGGGGATGGTGCCTAGCTATAGAAGGCTTCTGGGTGTCCCAGACCCTGGGGTCCACCTGAGAGGCTGGCAAGGGAAATGAGATGTTAGAGCTAGTAGACTGGGTGGCTAGGAGGAGGAGGAGGAGGAGGAGGAGGAGGAGGAGGAGGAGGAGGAGGAAGAGGAGGAGAGGAGCTGCTGATGACTCTGGAGTAAGGCAAATGGGGGGAGCAAATGAAATAAAAGCTCCTGCCTTAGCTAGAAAATCTCTTCCCATTAGAGGCACAGGGCAGGTTGGCACAACTGAAAATGTGTGGGTGAGAGGGATACCCCTGAAAATACAATTAAGTGGTGGGATCTGGTGAAGTAGGTAAGGCTGTCCCCCTACCCCAACAATAGGGAGATGAGAAGGAGAGGTGGGACCCCAAAATTCCCTCAGGACTGAGTAAGTGGTTCCTTTGTCCAAAAGGAAGGAAATGGATTTCTCTGATACTACAGTGGCTACCCTGGGTTCCCTATGAGAGATGGCACCTTCAATTGTCCATCACCAAGCCTAGGAGATCCTCTGGAGGATGGTCTTAGTTTGATGTCCCCATGCCATGAGGTGCACGGAGGCAGTCAACTGACCAGTGTCCCTCTTGGTGGCACTTTGGACAAGGCCCAGATGGTGACCCAAGTGGGGCAGGGCAGGCATGAGCCCACTGGCCTTCTCTACCACACTTAAAACAGGGCCTGAAGGCCTTTGGGCAGCCGGTCGGATAGCATGTGCCAGCATTTGGCAGTTCTGTTTATGGGCTTTCTCATCTCTCCCATGGTACACCTTAAATGCCACCGCTAAGACTTCTGCCTGTGGAGCCAGAGACCCTCTCTCCAGATGCTTAAATTTAGCCCTGATGTTGGGGAAGCTCTGTGAGACAAAGTGGGTCATAAGGAGCTGTCTGCCCTCTGCGCCCTCAGGATCTAGGCTAGTATATTGTAAGAGAGCCTTTGTAAGCTGTTCTGAAAAACGAGACTGATTTTCTTCCTTATCTTGAATTTCATTCTTTAGCTTTTCATAGTTTACTGGTTTGAGGGCAGCCCTATGAAGACCTGCCAGGAGGCATGTTGTAAACCAATCCCTAGCTAGAGAGCCACAGGGATATTATAATCCTAATGTGGGTCCTGATCGGGAACTGCCTCAGCCCCGGGTGGATGGGCAGCATTAGTCAGGTGAACCTCGTCTGCATGTGTCCTAGCCTGATCCCAAACTCGCCTGTGCTCCTCAGGGCAGCTCGAGAACAAGTGTCAGGAGGAGAGACAGTGGGAGCCAGAGTCGGGCGGTTGGAGCGGCGGATATCGGAGAGGAGGAGGGGGTTAGAGGAGGAGCTGAGGGGCAGACGCCCGAGGAGTGTCAAATAGGTGGGGGTTCAGAGCGGAAGTTGGAGGTTTCTTAGGTTCAGGTTGCACAGCTAGGAGCATATGGGCAGGAGAGAAAGAATCAAGAAGGCAGGGTTTGGAACTTAGGTTAAAAAAAAAAAAAAGCCTGGATATAAGGTAACTCTTTTCATTTGCTTGTTCACTGGCAGAAGTTACATAATTCCCATAAAATTCAGGGTCCAAGGAGCCATTAATTGGCCATTTTTATTGTTATCTAAAGGATTTTTTTAGGCCATTTCTTTCCTTTTTTTAATCATTAAGGAATTTTCTATTCATTTCTATTCATTTGACATACCAACTACAGATTCCCCCCTCCTCTGACCCCAGCCTCCCCCCTCAAACCTCCCCCCATTACCACCTCCTCCAAGTCAAGATCTCTCATGGGGAGTCAGCAGAGACTGGTACATTCAGCTGAGGCAGATGCAAGTCCCTCCCCCCTGCACCAAGGCTGCACAAGGTGTCACACCTTAGGCACTGGGCTCCAAAAAGCCCACTCATGTACCAGGGACAGATCCCGATCACCCTACCTGGGGGCCCCCCAAACAATTCAAGCTAAACAACTGTCTCGTGTATCCAGAGGGCCTGGTCTAATCCCATGGGGGCTCCACAGCTATTGGTCCACAGTTCATGGGTTTCCACTGTTTTGGCTGGCCGTCTCTGTACATTTTCCCATCATGATCTTGACGTCCCTTGCTTATAGAATCATCTATTGGACTCCTGGAGCTCAACCTGGCACTTGGCCATGGATCTCTGCATCTGCTTCCATCAGTTACTGGATGAAGGCTCTATGATGACAGTTAAGGTATTCACTAATCTGGTTACTGGAGTAGACCAGTTCAGGCACCTTCTTGAGTGTTGCTAGTAGTCTAAAGTGTGGTAATCCTTGTGGATTCTTGGGAACTTCCCTAGCACCCTGTTTCTTCCTATTCCCATGATGTTTTTGTTATCATGATATCTCTTTCCTTGCTCTCCCACTCTGTCCCTGTTTCAGCTCAGACCTCCCATTTCCTTATGTTCTCATCCTCCATTCCTTGCCCTCTATTACCACCCCCACCCCACCTGCAGTTTGCTCATGTAGATCTCATCCATTTCTCCTTTGCTGGGCTATCTATGTGTTCCTCTTAGGGTCCTCCTTGTTAGCTAGCTTCTCTGGACCTGTGGGTTGTAGTCTGGTTATCCTTTGATTTACATCTAGTATCCACTTATGAGTGAGTACATACCATGTTTGTCCTTCTGAGTCTGGGTTACCTCACTCAGGATGATATTTTCTAGTTCCATCCATTTGCCAATTTCATGATATTACTTTTTTTTTTTTTTTTTTTTTTTTTACTCCCTGCTGAGTAGTACTCCATTGTGTATATGTGCCACATTTTCTTTATCCATTCTTTGGTTGAGGGGCATCTAGGTTGTTTCCACGTTCTGGCTATTATGAATAATGTTGCTATGAATATAGTTGAGTATGTGTTGTTGTGGTATGATTGAGCATTCCTTGGTTATATGCCCAAGAGTGGTATAGCTGGGTCTTGAGGTAGGTTGACTCCCAATTTTCTGAGAAACTGCCATACTGATTTCCAAAGTGGCTGTACAAGTTTGTACTCCCACCAATAGTGGAGGATTTTTCTACTTGCTCCACATCCTCTCCAACATAAGGTATCTTCAGTGTTTTTGATCTTTGATGGTATCTCAGAGTTGTTTTGATTTGCATTTCCCTGATGACAAAGGATGTTGAGCAGTTCCTTAAATGTCTTTCGGCCGTTTGAGATTCCTCTGTTGAGAATTCTCTGTTTAGCTCCGTAGCCCATTTTTTAATTGGATTCTTTGGTATTTTGATATCTAGTTTCTTCACTTCTTTATGTATTTAGGAGATCAGTCATCTGTCAGATGTGGGGTTGGTGAAGATCTTTTCCCATTCTGTACCTGTCATTTTGTCTTATTGACCATGTCCTTTGCCCTATAAAATCTCAGTTTCAGGAGGTCCCATTTATTAATTGTTGCTCTCAGTGTCTATGCTACTGGTGTTATATTTAGGAAGTGGTCTCCTGTGCCAATGCATTCAAGACTACTTCCTACTTTCTCTTCTATCAAGTTCAGTGTAACTGGATTTATGTTGAGGTCTTTGATCCACTTGGACTTGAGTTTTGTGCATGGTGACAGATATGGATCTATTTGCAATCTTCTACATGTTGACATCCAGTTATGCCAGCACCATTTGTTGAAGATGTTTTCTTTTTTCCATTGTACAGTTTTGGCTTCATTATCAAAAATCAGGTGTTTATAGGTGTGCAGATTAATGTCAGAGTCTTCAGTTCGATTCTGTTGGTCCACATGTTGGTTTTTATGCCAGTACCAAGCTGTTTTTATTACTATAGCTCTATAGTAGAGCTTGAGGTCAGGGATCATGATGCCTCCAGAGGTTGCTTTATTAAACAGGATTCTATTAGCTATCCTGGGTTTTTTGTTTTTCCATATGAAGTTGAGTATTGTTCTTTCCAAATCTGTGAAGAATTGTGTTGGGATTTTGATGGGGATTGCATTGAATTTGTAGATTGCTTTTGGTAAGATTGCCATTTTTACTATGTTAATTCTACTTATCCATGAGCATGGGAGATCTTTCCATTTTCTGATATCTTCTTCGATTTCTTTCTTCAAAGATTTAAAGTTCTTGTCATACAGGTCTTTCACTTGCTTAGTTAGAGTTTCCCCATGGTATTTCGTATTATTTGTGGCTATTGTAAAGGGTCATGTTTCTCTGATTTCTTTCTCAGCCAATTTATCACTTGTATATCGGAGGGCTACTGATTTTTTTTTTTTAGTTAATTTTGTATTCTGCCACTTTACTGAAGGAGTTTATCAGCTGTAGGAGTTCCTTGGTAGAATTTTTGGGGTCACTTATGTATACTGTCATATCATCTGCAAATAGGGAAAGTTTGACTTCTTTCTTTCCAATTTGTAACCCCTTGATTTTGTTTTGTTGTCTTACTGCCCTAGCTAGAACTTCAAGTACTATATTGAATAAATATGGGGAGAGTGGACAGCCTTGTCTTTTTCCTGATTTTAGTGGAATCGCTTTGAGTTTCTCTCCATTTAATTTGATGTTGGCTTTTGACTTGCTGTAAATTGCCTTTATTATGTTTAGGTATGTTCCTTGTATTCCTGATCTCTCCAAGACCTTTATCGTGAAGGGGTGTTGGATTTTGTCAAAGGCCTTTTCAGCATCTAATGAGATGATCATGTGGTTTTTTTTCTTTCAGTTTGTTTATATGGTTTATTACATTGACAGATTTTCGTATGTTGAACCAAGCTTGCATCCCTGGGATGAAGCCTACGTGGTCATGGTAGATAATTGTTTTGATGTGTTCTTGGATTCGGTTTACCAATATTTTATTGAGTATTTTTGCATCAATGTTCATGAGGGTAATTGGTCTGTAATTCTTTTTCTTTGTTGCATCTTTATGTGCTTTGAGTATCAGTGTAACTGTAGCATCATAAAAAGAGTTTGGTAGTGTTCCTTCTGTTTCTATTTTGTGGAACAATTTGAAGAGTATTGGGATTATCTCCTCTTTGAAAATCTGGTAGAATTCTGTGCTGAAACGGTCTGGTCCTGGGCTTTTATTTGTTGGGAGGCTTTTAATGGCTGTTTCTATTTCCTTAGGGGTGGGGTTATTGGTCTATTTAAATAGTTTATCTGGTCATGATTTAATTTTGGTATGTGGTACCTATCCAGAAAACTGTCCATTTCTTTCAGATTTTCCAATTTTGTGGAGTACAGGTTTTTGAAGTATGACCTGATGGTCTTTGAATTTCCTTACTGTCTGTTGTTATGTCTTCCTTTTCATTTCTGATTTTGTTAATTTGGATGCTCTCTCTCTACCTTTTGGTCAATTTGGATAAGGGCTTGTCTATCTTGTTGATTTTCTCAAAGCATCAACTCTTTGTTTCATTGATTCTTTGTATTGTTCTCTTCATTTCTATTTTATTGATTTCAGCTCTCAATTTGATTATTTCCTGGCTTCTGCTCCTCCTGGGTGAGTTTGCTTCTTTTTGTTCTAGAGCTTTCAGGTGTGTTGTTAAGTCATTAGTGTGAGTGCTATGAATTTTCCTCTTAGTACTGTTTTCATAGTATTTCCTAAATTTGGGTATGTTGTACATTCATTTTCTTTTTCTTTTTTTTTTTTTTGGGTTTTTCGAGACAGGGTTTCTCTGTGTAGCTTTGCGCCTTTCCTGGAGCTCACTTGGTAGCCCAGGCCGGCCTCGAACTCACAGAGATCCGCCTGGCTCTGCCTCCCGAGTGCTGGGATTAAAGGCGTGCGCCACCAACGCCCAGCCTGTACATTCATTTTCATCGAATTCTGGGAAATCTTTAATTTCTACCTTGACCCATTGGTGATTCAGTTGGGCATTATTCAGTTTTCATGAGATTGTAGGCTTTCTATAATTTTTGTTGTTGTTGAGATCTAACTTTAAGCCATGGTGGCTGATAAAATACAGGAGGTTATTCCAATTTTTTTGTATCTGTCGAGATTTGCTTTGTGACTGAGCACGTAGTCAATTTTAGAGAAGGTTCCATGGGGTGCTGAGAAGAATGTATTCTTTTGTGTTAGGGTGGAATATTCTGTAGATATCTATTAAGTACATTTGAGTTAATGTCAGTTAGTTCCCTTATTTCTTTGTTAAGTTTCTGTCTGTCAGACCTGTCCATTGGTGAGAGTGGGGTGTTGAAGTCTCCCACTACTATTGTAAGGGTTTGATGTGCGATTTAAGCTTTAGTAATGTTTCTTTGACAAATGTGGGTGCCCTTGTATTTGGGGCATAAATGTTCAGAATTGAGACTTCATCTTGGTGGATTTTCCTTGTGATAAATATGTAATGTTCTTCCTGATCTCTTTTGATTGATTTTAGTTTGAAGTCTGTTTTATTAGATGTTAGGATAGCTACATCAGCTTGCTTCCATTTGATTGGAAAGTCTTTTCCCAGCCTTTTACTCTGAAGTAGTGTCTGTCTTTGAAGTTGAGGTGTGTTTCTTGTATGCAGCAGAAAAATGGATCCTGTTTTCTTATCCGTTCTGTTAGCCTGTGTCTTTTTATAGGTGAGTTTAGACCATTGATATTGATGGATATTAATGACCAGTGATTGTTAATTCCTGTTATTTTTTGGTGGTAGTGTTGTGTTGTCCTTCTTTGATGTATGTTGGTGGGGGGTTATCTATTTCCTTAGTTTTCATGGGTGTGTCTAATTTCCTTAGGTTCGAATTTTCCTGCTAGTGCTTTCTGTAGGGCTAGATTTGTAGATACTGCTTGTGGCTGGCCACCGCCCACAGCAGCCATGCCGAGGCTGCCAGAGGAGAGGACTGAGTCAATGGCTCTGGTGTCCAGAAGGAAAGAAATGGATTGCTTCCCTGCTGCGTTCTGGGTTCCCTGCCATGTCTGTAGCCAAGCCTAGGTCTGCTGGAGGTCTTAGCTTGATGTACCCATGCATCTTGGGGGCAGTCAGCTGACTCTTTGTCTTTCTAGGCGGCACTTTTAACAAGGCTGTTGATGGCCTGGCAGGGCATTCACTAGCCCGCGGCCTTTTCCTCACTTAAAACAGGGACCCAACAGCTTTTGGGAGTCAGCGAGTGCCAGCACTTGGTAATTTTGTTTTTGGGCTTTTATCTCTTCCCTGGCACACCTTAAATGCCACAGATGACTCTCTTGCCTATGGGGTCAGGAGCCTTGCTCTCCAGACGATTAAGTTTTAGTCAGGGAGGTCTGGGGAACAAGAGACGGATTTTACTCCGTGTCCTGAATTTTTTTTTCCCTGATAATTGATGGCTTAAGGACAGCTTGGAAGATCTGCCAGGAGGCAGACTATAAACTGATCCTTTTGGAAGACTTGCCTGAGGCCATAACCTGATTTTTGGCTTAAGAGCCATTCTGACTACTGTAAACTTATTTGTATGGATCTTAGCCGCTTCCAGACCTGTCTGTGTCTCTCAAGGCGTTTGAGAATGAGTGGGTGGAGTTAAGGTGAGTTAGGGCTAGAGTCAGTAGAAGCCGTTCAAGCCTGCCCATTTGAACCTGCCCACTGCCGGCAGAAGTCAGACAGAAAAGGTTGCACGTGGTAGACGCAGAAGTGGGGAGGGAGAAGGGTTTAGAGCTTTAGCAGAAAGCTTGGAGATAAGGTAACTCTTTTATTTGCCCGTTCAGTGGCAGAAGTTTCCATGATGCTGTTATGTGGCCAGGTTTACCAGTACCCGCCCCTATCCACCAATGTAGGTGGTAAATGTATCCGCCCCTTTGTCCCATGGCTGTAGCCGAGAGAAAAATAAAAAATTAAAATAACAAACCGGGGTCAGACTCCAATCTCGGGGAATCCCCAAGAGTGAAGAGGGATCTATGAATCAGCTCAAGTTCCCGTCCTCTTCGTCAAGGGATGGGAAGGGCTGCGACTGTACTGCAGTTGGTCCACGGTGGACCTGAGACAGCATTGACCCCCTCGTCAGGAGCGAAAATGTGCCTGCCGTTGTCAGCACAGCCCGAGGACAACCCCCGGGGTGTCTGTTGCAAAGAATATAGCTCAGACTACAGCTGTGAGAATGGAAGACTCACTGCGGTAGTGGCAGCGGTAACTGTGTGGGGGTCCAGTGGAGGCGGCGAGGGACGCGCATGCTCGCAGTCTCGAGGTCTCGTTGGATGGGGGAGGAGGTGGCAGGCGGCAGCGGTCACAGCAGGTCCTCGGTGGTGTATCCGAGTCTGAATGGCACCAAATGTTGGTTATGCTGCGGTGCTCGTGGCTGGCCGCCACCCACGGTGGCCATGCCGACAGAGGAGAGTGCTGTTGGTGGAAAAATCACAAGCCATAGTTACCTTTTTAGAGCTTTATTGGGAGAGAGAGGGAGAGAGAGAGAGAGAGAGAGAGAAAAGGAGAGAGAGAGAGAGAGAGAGAGAGAGAGAGAGAGAGAGGGAGGGAGGGAGGGAGGGAGGGAGAAAACAGACAGAAGGAGAGAGAGTGGAAAAGGGAATGCACAGAGGGCATGCCCACTTTTTAGGCTAGGATGCTGTCGCAGACTGAGGATGTAATTAAGGACATAATCCTTATACCTGTAGCTGGGGGAGTGGCTAGGAATTCTAACATTCACTGTCTTCTCTTACCTCAGCTTCTAGGGTTGTAAAGTCAGTTTTTGTTGTTTACAAATTGGCTTGATAGGTGCTAGAAAGATGACTCAGTGGTTAAGTACTCACTGGTGCTCTTCCAGAGGACCTGGGTTTGATTCTTAGTATCACATGATGGCTCTTTGTATCAGGAACACTCCCGCTCCACCCCCATCTCACCACGAGAATTCACTTTACACATAGAAAAAATGAGAAAGCTCTTTAATGATAATGAGAGTCTGGCTCTGGCAAATGTCTGAAGAGGAGCTGGCCATGAATAGACGATCTTTCTAACTTACATATACTTTAGGCTTATGCATTTCACATATGCGTTCATCCTTAAATCGCTTTCAGATCCTAGCCCCAAGTTGCGCTTTGAACAGTGTAACAGAGACAGGAGACTACAATTTAGGCAGACGGGAGATTTACACAGTAAAGACATTGCATATAGCCAGAATTATTTTAAGTGCACCAGTGTTGATGTTTTTCAAATAATTGTTACCCAGGCTCATCTTGATCACCTGGCAGAATTATGCTTTTCTTAAGGAAAGAACAGGGGTTTTATGGCAGGCAGGATTTAAGGGTGGTTGTCTCACCCTGTACTGCCTCTTGAATAGCATGTTCTCTGGTAAAGAATTGGGCCTAATGGCCTATTGTAAGTCAGGGTTGTCTCCTTTTGTTATGGGAAAGCCTAATGAGTGGTCAGCCCTGGTGAACAAACATTTAAGTCCAGCATCTTAAATTTTCTTATCGCTAACAGGCTTCATTAGCATAGTGCTTAGCTTTGGGATATTTTGGAGGCAAGGCTCCCTTTACTAAATTCTATTTTGTGTGACTTAATGTCTCTTAAGCAAAGTCTATTAGTAAATCTTTTATAGCATCTGTACTATTACTTCAAGTTTGTTCTATATCACTTGATCATCTGTAACTCTAGTTCCAGGGAATCTGATGCCCTCATTGGCTTTTGCAGGCATTGCATGCATGTCACACACAGGCATACATTCAGGCAAAATGTCTACACATAGAAAAATAAGTCTTAAAAATCCAACAAACAAATTGCCTTGTGTGCTGAATAGTTTTATGTCAACTTGGCATAAGCTAAAGTCATCTGAGAGGGAGGGAACCTCAATTAAGAAAATGCTTTTATAAGATGGGCCTGTAAGCAAGCTTGTAAAGAATTTTCTTAATTAGTGATTGATGGGGGAGGGCCCAGCCCATGGTGGGTAGTTTCATCTCTGGGCTGGTGACCCTGGGTTCTATAAGAAAGTAGGCTGAGCAAGCCATGAGGAGCAAGCCAGTAAGCAGCACCCCTCCATGGCCTGTGCATCAGCTCCTGCCTCCAGGTTCCTGCCCTGTTTGAGTTCCTGTCCCAACTTCCTTCAGTGATGAACAGTGATTTGTAAGTCTAAGCCGAATAAACCCTTTCCTCCCCGAGTTGCTTTAGTCATGGTGTTCATCACAGCAATAGTCACCCTAACTAGGACACCTTGACATGTGGAACCTAATTACAATAGTTAGTTTGAGCTGGGCTTGGTGGCACATAATAGCTTGTTATTTCAGCATTTGGGAACTAAGGCAGAAGGATGGCAAGTTTGAGGTCATCTTGGGTTTCATAGTGAGACCACCATCTCCTGTTGGGAAAAAAAAGTAATTTGGCCAAAGAAAATTTATATAGGACCTATTCAACCTAAAACTTAAAAATGGTTATATAAAACTTAAAAATAGGGTTGGAAAGATGACTCAGAAGATCAGGGCACCTGTTCCTAGGATCGATGACTCAGCAGGTCAATCCAGTGGACTCATAGTGGAAGGAAATAACTGATTTGTCTTCTTACTTTCACATGAGCACTGTGGTGTGCATGCCCCTGCCTCCACAAAATAATAAGCTAGAAACAAATGAACAGCAAACAAATGAACGAATGTGGTGGCGCACACCTTTAATCCCAGCATTTAGGAGGTAGAGGCAGGTGGATTTCTGTGAGTTCAAGGCCAGCCGGGTCTGCAGAGTTCCAGGACAGCCAGGGCTACACAGAGAAACTCCATTTCCGATCCCTCCCACACACATAAATCACAAAAAATAAAGTTTGAGTGATTATTCCTATGGCTTTCCCATGTGACAGGTCATTACAGCCTGTTGTTAAGGTAAATAAATGGTACCTTATAGTATTTGACTCCAGCCTTCTTAGGGTCTGCTGAAATAGAGTTACTAGGTTCTGGTGTTGACATATTTTCTTGGCTGTTGACTTTGTGTGTGTGTGTGTGTGTGTGTGTGTGTGTGTGTGTGTGTGTGTGTGTTGGTAATCTAGCCACCTGCAGTTAGGATGATTGAGGCGGTTCTGATTCTAGGTGTTGATATCTGGTCTTATCTTCATTTGGTGGATGTTCTGTTCCTTCCTTGTTTTTTTTTTTTTATCCTTCTGTATCTTAGGAGAGTGTGGTAATTGTGGGTTGCCTGGTAAAGAGTGCTTCTGCAGGTCTGTGGGTGGCAGGGAGGAATAGATATGGGCTAGGAGAAAAGGCTGAGAGGAGCTGTGGGAAAGAGCTAAGGGGATTCTGTCTTTACCAAAAGCCAGAGTCTGTAGGGAGTTGAAACTGTGGGAGGAGGAGCTCCTGCAGGTAGGTTACAGCAAGACAGAGAACAGTCTTGAGAGACAGGGATGAGATG
>CABHPH010122950.1:18444-37457 GCA_902168325.1 Peromyscus nudipes
GAGGTTACAGTAAGACAGAGAACAGTCTTGAGAGACAGGGATGAGATAACTAGGGGCACCCTGGCTCTGTACCAAGAGTTGGAGTCTCCAGTGATTGGCATTGAGGTACCTGCAAGCAGACTGCTACAGGGTTTGGGGTCAAACTGGAGATATTGTAATGGAGGACAGGAAGGAGAGTGAAAATAGCCTGAGTGCCGCACTGGTGTAGCCACTTGGGGTTGCAGGCTGAGAACTTCTTAGACATTGGTTATTGACACAGTGACGAGAATGGGCTGAAGGGAGGCTACGAGGGTCCACGTGAAGGAGCAAAATTAGACTAGGTTTGGTGGAGTCCTTAGAGAATAGAAACTGTTTCACTAGTATGAAAGTTAAATTTGAAGGACTAAATAAAAATGTAAGTGATTTCAATGTATGAGACAAGTTACCAATAATCAGCAGATGTATTTGAAAACAGCACCAAATAGCCACATGTTGGGCAAAAGATAAGTTGGTGTTCATCCTCTGTCTTAGTTAGGGTTTCTCTTGCTGTGATGAAACACTATGATTACCAAAAGCAATTTGGAGAAGAAAGGGCTTATTTCACTTACACTTCTATATCACAGTTTATCATTGAAGGCTGTCAGGGCAGGAACCTGGAGACAGGAGCTGATGCAGGGGCCATGGAGTTCAGCTTACTGGTTTGCTCTTCATGGCTTACTCAGTTTCTTAAAACACACACGACTGCAAGTCCTGGAATGGCACTACCCACAGTAGGCTGGGTCTTCTCACATCAATCATTTAACTAAAAAAAAAAAAAAACACCCTACATGCCTGTGGTGGTTTGAAAGAAAATGGCCCTCAAAGGGATTGGCATTATTAAGGGAAGTGGCCGTGTTGGAATGGATGTGGTCTGGTTAGAGATAGTGTGTCAAGTGGGGGTGGTCTTTGAGGTGAGACAGTTCACTTCCTGTTGCCTTTGGATCAAGAGGTAAACTCTCAGCTCCTTCTTCAGCATCATGTCCAATTGCATGCTATGTCTTGCCATGATGATAATGGACTAAACTTCTGAAACTGTAAGCCACCTAATTAAATGTTTCCCTTTATTAGAGTTGCTGTGATCAAGGTATTTCCTCACAGCAGTAGAAATCCTAACTAAGACAGAAGTTGGTACCAGGGACTGGGGTGTTGTTGTGATAGGCCTGACCATGCTTTTGTTTGGAGTAATAGGGACTTTGGAGTTTGGGTTAGGAAAGAGTGGAACACTTTAAGTGCTGCTTAGTGGGCCACACCAGTAGGAGTACGGAAGACAGTGGTGCTGAGAGTGATGTGAACTGTGGGGGCTGTCTCAAGAGGTTTCAGAGGAGAAGAATATTAATATGTGGCCTAGTGATTGTTCTTGTGATATTTTGGTGAAGAATGTGGCTGCTTTTTGCCCTTGTCCAAAAAGTTTGCCTGAGGCTAAAGTGAAGAGTTTTGGATTAATTCTGTTGGCAGAAGAAATCTCAAAACAGCCTAGTATCTGTTGTGTGATTGTTAGTGGTCACTGTTATACAGATTTATAATGAAAAGGAACAAGCTGAGCAAAGAAAATTACAAAATGTACAATTTGAGGATAAAAGGAGCACCAGAAAGTGGAATGGAGCTAAGTCTTATATTCAAGGAGATAAACAGATTAAGAAATGGAATAGAGGAAGTGGTGACCTTAGGGCAAGATCCCACCCAGCTAAGTTTCCAACTTGTGTAAAGGAATTAAAGAAAAGCTTAGGGCTGGGTGTGGTGGTGCACATCTTTAAATCTCAGCACTTGGAAGGCAGAGGCAGGCAGATCTCTGAGTTTGAGGCCAGTCCGGTCTACAGATCCGTTTTCAGGACAGCCAAGCTTAGGCAGTGAAGGTATCTATTGAAAACAAAAAGCTAGTAAAGATGTAATTGAACAAGAGGGCCATGTTCCAGCCCCAGCAAGTAGCAGAACTTGGCAACTTCAGCCATGTGGTTCTAGCTTTAGACTCAAGGAGAGACTAAGGAAAGCCACTGAGGCTAGAAATGTGTCAGGGGTGACCCTGAACGGATGCCCAGAGAGGCCATTGCATGAGCTGTGAAGTTGAAACCTGGATTGCCTTGGAGACCCCAAGATGTTGGAGATACCAGAGTTTTGGGATACCTGCCAAGGAAAGCTTCAGACAGGATGTGGAGCCAGCCAGAGAGAGAGAGAGAGAGAGAGAGAGAGAGAGAGAGAGAGAGAGAGAGAGAGAGAGAGAGAGAGAAAAGTGTGCCACAGTCAGCAAGGCTGGAAGGGAAGAGCCATCTAAGTCCTTTGACATCAGATATAGAGCTGCAGAGTTTTCCCTACTGGGTTTCAGACTTGCTTTGGTCCAGTATTTCTTCACTATGCCCACTTTCCTCCATTTTGGAATGGTAACACGAATCTTAAAAGGTATTATAAAAACCCAGAGCCAGATATCAGGGTGAAAGCTGAAAGATCCGAGAAGTAGAACAGCCAGCCTCTAGTTCTTACCTCTATGAAACCCTCAGTCTAAAGAGAGTGAGTTCCTGTTTCCTCACGCCTTATATGTCTTTCTCTGCCCAGACATCACTTCCTGGAATTAGAGGCATTTGTGCTTCCCAGTACTGGGATTAAAGGTGTGTGTCACCACTGCCTGGCTCTGTTTCCAGTGTGGCCTTGAACTCACAGAAATCCACAGTGATAGGATTAAGGGTGTGTGCCACCACTGCCTGACCTCTATGTCTAATCTAGTGGCTGTCTTCTGATCCACATGCAAATTTATTAGGGTACACAATATATCACCACATGGAACAGTAATGTATATTCTGTGCCATTATATATTGGAAATATGTGAATCTGCTTTAAAAAAATTTTTTTATTAAGAATTTTTTTTCATTTTTTTTACACACCAAAGATCCCCCCTCTTCCCTCTTCCTACCCCCCCCCCCCCCCCCCACCCACCCCCCCCTCCCTCCCCCAAGAAAGCAAGACCTCCCATGGGGAGGCACATCCAGTAGAGGCAAGTCCAAGCCCTTCCCCCTGCCTCAAGGCTGCACGAGGTGTCCCATCCTAGGTAGTGGGCTCCAGAAAGCCCACTCATGCACCAGGGATGGATTCTGGTGATCTGCTTTTTGATTGGAATTTTACAGGGTGTTACAGTTAAGAGATTACATGAATTTCAGAAGAGACTTTGAACTTTAGTTTTTTATGTAAGTTTGAGACTGTGATAGACTCTAGTTTGAAGTTGGACTGAATGCAGTTTTGCATTGTGATATGGCTACAAGTCTTTAGAGGCTAGGGAGTAAAATGTGGTGGTTTGAAAGAAAATGGCCCCCAAAGGGAGTGGCATTATTAGGAGGTTTGGCCTTATTGGAGTAGGTATGACCTTGTTGGAGGAAGTGTGTGACTGTAGGGATGGGCTTTGAGGTCTCCTATGTTCAAGCTACACCCAGTGAGACAGTTCACTTCCTGTTGCCTTTGGATCAAGAAGTAAACTCTCAGCTTCTTCAGCACCATTTCCAATGGCATGCTGCCATGTCTTGCCATGATGAAACTGTAAGCCACTGAATTAAATGTTTTCATTTATAAGAGTTGCTGTGCTCATGGTGTCTCTTCACAGTAATAGAAACCCTAAGACAAGGCCTGCCTACAACCCTATCTTATGGGGACTTCTTAATTGAGGTTCCCTCCTTGTCAAGTTGACATAAAACGAGCCAGCACACCCTCTGGGTGGTTTCTGCCCTCTGCTAGGAGCAAAACCATAGAGCTCAAAACACGCATCTCAGTGTTTATAGATAGGGACAGTGTTTGGCTTTGTTAGTGCTTCAGATATAGTCTGACGTTTCTTTTAAATGTTTGCTTTCAATTTTGTGTGTGCATGTGTGTCTTCATGGTGGTTTGTGCATGTGAGGGCAGGTCCTGAGAAGAGAGTGTTGGATACTTTGCAACTGGAGCTACAGGTGGTTGTGGTCCTCCTGACATGGTTCTGGGAACCAAACTTGGGTCTCGTATAAGAACAATATGTCTCTTAATTGTTGAACCAGTTTTCCAGCTCTTAAGTGTCTTTTTCCAAACAATATGTGTGTGTGTGTGTGTGTGTGTGTGTGTGTGTGTGTGTGTGTGAGAGAGAGAGAGAGAGAGAGAGAGAGAGAGAGAGAGAGAGAGAGAGAAAGCATGGAGAGGATAGAGGAAAACTTTGTAGTTGTTTCTCTCCTTCTACCTTCATGTGCATTGTAGGAATCAAGTTCAGATTGCCAGGCTGTGCAGCAAGCATTTTACTCACTGAGCCGTCTTGGTAGCTCCTTAGTCAGACTTTTTTTGGTAAATTTATGCTGAAGTTGGCCATGATGGTGGTAGATGTATGTAATTCCAGTACTTGGGAAGTACTGCAGGATGCTTAGGGCTTCAGGGTCAGTCTCAACTGCATATTTAGTATGAAGCCAGCCTGGACTGTAGGAGCCTTGGTTCAAACTAACAAAACAAACAACCCCATTTGATGTTCTGGTTTTAATCTTTTGCAGCAAAAGTAAGTGAGCCAGGTGTTAATTTTTATTGTCTTCTATATTGTGATCCCATTGAGGAGTGCCATTTACCACATCAGAATTTAGGGTCAAAGTGCCTAAAGCTTTAGTTCATCTCTTAAGTAGATGATTGGAACAATTCTGTGTTTTTTTTTCTTTCTGAGTTTTGTTTGTTTTATGACACATTTATACATTTATTGATTTAGTATGTGTTACTGGATGGGGGAAGGACTCACATCACAGTATGAGTGTGGAGGTAAGAGGACAACTTTCAAGAGCTGATTTTTCTCTATCTACCATATGGGTCCCAGAGATTGTACTCAGGCTGCCATGTCTAGCAGTAAGCACTTTTACCTGCTGAGTCTTCTTACTGGTCCTAAATCTAGATGCTTTTGTTTCTTTTTAATTTGTTTATTTATTTTATGTGTATGAGTGTTTTGCTTGTATATGTGTGTTCCATTTGTGGTGCCTGTGGAGGTCCAAAGAGGATAACTAGAGTTATGGATGGTTGTATGCCACTATGTGGTTGCTGGGAACTGAACCCAGGTCCTCTGCAAGAGCAACAGCACTCTAACCACTGAACCATCTCCCAAGCCCTCTGAATCTAGGTTTTTGAACATAAATGCAGCTGGAAGTTTTCCTGTGTTCTGCCTGGTCTGTAGCTGCTCAGACCCAAATAAACACACAGAGGCTTATATTATTTTTAAACTATATGGCCTAATGGTTTAGGCTTCTCGCTAACTAGCTCTTACATCTTAAATTAACCCATTTCTATAAATCTATATTTTGCCACATGGCTTGTGGCTTACTGGTACTTTACATCTTGCTTCTCCTGGTGGCAGCCAGCAGCATCTCCTCAGCTCTCTTTCTCCTTCCTCTCTCTCTAGTTAGAATGCCCCACCTAACCTTATTCTGCCTCACCATTGGCCAAACCAATCAGAGCAACACATATTCACATCATATAGAACGACAATCACATCAATGTTGCTAATGATAGGAGCCCTTGAAGCCTTAGAATAGTTAATTTTAAAATTTTTATTTTTATTTTTGTCTACGAATGTCTGTGTGAATGTATTCCATGTATATGAAGGTATCCACAGAGGCAGAAGAGAGTGCCTGATCACCTGGAGCTGAAGTTACAGGTGTTTGTGATCAGCCCAACATGGGTGCTGAAAACTGTACTCAGATCCTCTAGAAGAGCAGCAAGTGCTCTTAACTGCTCAGCCATCTCTCCAGCCAATGTGTTATCATTTTTAGTGGCTTTCACTCATATCACCATCAGAAAGAGAGAGAGCTAATTATGATGCTTTATTATTGATAGATAAGATTTGTTGATGATCCATGTCTTCAAGAATGCAAGTAATGATGTAGAAAGAGGAAGGATCACCACTGGGCCACTTATATATGTAAACTGCCTACACATGTCCTTCAAATTCTGGAAGAAAGTGTTCCAGTGTATTTCACCATCATCCTTTCAGGATGGAAGCCATCAATTTGTCCACTGGTAAGTCTTGCTCATGTGTTGTGTGCTTCTTGTACAGATGGAATAGGTGTTGGTTCCTGGGCTTGGAATAGTCATGCTGCATCTCAGGGATGCTTCTGTGGTTTGAATATGAAATTACCCCAATGATTTACAGGAACCCTTGGTTCCCATAATGTAGTGTTGTTTGGAAAGGTTGTAGAACTTTCGGGAGGTGGAGCTTTGCTGGAGGAAGTGGCTCAGTGTTGGATGGGCCTTGAGGTTTTGTAGCCCAGCCCTACTTCCTGTTCATTCTCTCCTTGCCGACTGCTGATGTAATGTAACCAGCCAGCCTCCCACTCCTGCCGCCATGTACTCCCCTGTAGAGAGAGGAGAAGATCACCACTGGCCACTTGTGTGTATAAACTACCTAGACATGTCCTTCAAAGTCTGGAAGATAGTGTTCCAGTATATTTCAAGGATTATATCCTCTTGAACTATAAGCCAAAATAAACTCTCCGTTGAGTTGCTTCTTTTTTATTTTTTAAAAAGATTTCATTTTATTTTTTTATGTGTTTGCCTCCATGTGTGTCTGTGGACCACATTTATGACCTGTGGAGGTCATAAAAAGGTATTAGATATTCTGGAACTGGAGTTATAGATGGTTGTGAATTACTGTGTAGGTGCTAGGAACTGAACATAGGTCCTCTGTAATAGCAGCAAGTGCTCTTAATAATTGAGCCATCTCTCCAAAGTTGTTTCTTGTTTGTGGTGGTATTGTGTTCCCCAAAATATTGTGTACCCTAATAAACTTATCTGGGGTCAGAGAACAGGACAGCCACAATATTAAACATGAGGATAGGCAGTGGTAGCACACGCCTTTCTTTAATCCTAGCATTCCAGAGACAGAAATCCCTTTGGATCTCTGAGTTCAAGGCCACATTGGAAACAGCCAGGCATGGTGACACACGCCTTTAATCCCAGAAAGCGAGGCTTTAATCCCAGGGAGTAGTGGTAGAAAGCAGAAAGGTATATAAGGCGTGAGGACCAGAAACTAGAAGCTTTTGGCTGGTTAAGCTTCAGGCTTTCGAGCAACAGTTCAGCTGAGAGCCATTGGGATGAGGACACAGAAGCTTCCAGTCTGAGGGAACAAGATCAGCTGAGAAGTTGGCCAGGTGAGGTTAGCTGTGGTTTATTCTGTCTCTCTGACCTTTGAGTGTTCACCCCAATACTTGGCTCCAGGTTTGTTTTATTAATAAAGACCTTTTAAGATTCTGCTACACTTGTTGGGTATTTTTATCATAGCAACAAGAAAAATAGCTAATATAGATGGCTGAAATTAGCAAGAGTTGCTGAAGTTGTCTGTTTTATAAGCCAGCTTGCTGATATGTGTCCTTTAGTTATGGGTGCTACTTGATTTCATTCATGAGTTCCTTTACCATGTGCAGTTAATAGGTCCCGTTTCTAGGGCTTATTGTTCTTTACCTGTAAAAAGGCTGATATAATTGTCCTCATGGGCAGTGTGGCTCACCATTCCTTTTTTCTGAGGTTGACTGCTTTGGCACTGTGTGGTAGTTCTGTATGCATGTGATATGAGAAGCAATAAGATGAGACGAGATTAGTTTGTGTGTGTGTGTGTGTGTGAGAGAGAGAGAGAGAGAGAGAGAGAGAGAGAGAGAGAGAGATATTGAGAGAGATTGAGAGATTGATCTCCTGTGTTGGATTATATGGGAATTTTGAACTAGGATAGGATGACATCCATGTTTGTAGTGTGAGAATTATGGATAACTCTGGTTTCTTTTTCCCCACTAGGTTCGTTTTCTAGGGACCCTTGCTACTTTTATAATGAAAGGACAGAGATGGACAGGATGGTGTCTGACTGCCTGACAAGTAGTTACCAGGTGTGACTAAAGTGTATCCTGCCATTACACCCATAAGGCTGACACATTTCCATGTAGGCAGACATTTTTCTCCAGAGTTTCTGGAACAAAATAAAACCTTATTTGAGGACTGAGTGATTAGTTGTATTTCTTCATTACTGTACCCCTCAAACTGTAAGCCAGAATAAATCCTTTCTCCCCGAAGTTGCTTCTTGTCATATATTTTATCATATCAATGAGAAAAGTAAACTTTTATATTGGTTTAGGATTACTGTGAAATCATTCCAGTATTTCAGAAATTCATAATTAATCTTCACCTTCATGACCCTGATCGTGTGTATTTCTGATTTTATTGTGTTCTGATAGTTGATAAAGAGGATGAATGTTCCCCTTTCTGAAAGACATCATTCACCTATCACCATTTATCAAGTGTGTGCAGTGTGTTTAGCATGTTTAGATAGAAGGAAATAAATGAGAAAGAGTATCTGGTCTGGTTGTGGGTGAGATAATGGGACGTTTCAAGAAAGATGTAAGGATGGAGTCTAGGCACTAGATTAGTGGTGTATGTCTTTAATCCCAGCACTGGGTAGGTAAAAGTGAGAAAATAGTTTAGGGTCAGCCAACCTGGCCAACCCTGTCTTTAAAAGTAAGATGTGAAAGTGAAAATTAATAGTAGTGAGATGGAGATTAAGAGTGCCTAGGTCTATCCACTGAACTCTGGCATAGCCTGCTGGAGAACTCCCAGCTCTTTGTAACATTGAGTTTCCATCTTCAATCTCCTGTGACCTTAGATGGAGATGTTAGTTGGCTCAAATCCAAGTGTGTGTGATTGTAGGAGTCAGTGACCTTTGAGGATGTGGCTATAGACTTCACCCAGGAGGAATGGACTTTATTGGACACAAAACAAAGGAACCTTTACAGAGAGGTGATGCTGGAGAACTACCAGAACTTGGCCACATTAGGTGAGGTTCCCCTCATTCCCTGTAGATGCTCACAGAACAAAAATATTTGTATATTTTTCTAATTATATTTTTTAATTTTATGGTGTGTGTGTGTGTGTGTGTGTGTGTGTGTGTGTGTGTGATAGTCCACAAGTGGAGTTCAGAGGACAACTTTTGGGAGTCATCTCCTCCTATCACGTGAGTTGTAGAGATGGAACCTAGGTTGTCAGGCTTGGCATCAAGCACCTTTACCTGCTGAGCTATCACACCTATGAGTTTTCTGTGTTTTAGGATTGGTGATGGCAGCTCTAAGGACAGAAAATAACAGAGGGCTAGGCAATAACAAAAGGCCAGACATGGTGGCACATGCTTTAACCCCAGTATTAGGGAGGCAGAGGCAAGAGGATCTCTGTATTTGAGTTCAGCCTGGTCTACATAGTGAGCTCCAGAACAGCCAGGACTACATACAGAGACTCTCTCAAAAGACAAAACAAAGCAAAAAACAGGAGAGAGAGAGAGAGAGAGAGAGAGAGAGAGAGAGAGAGAGAGAGAGAGAGGAGAAGAGAAACAGAGGTCTCAAACTCTGCCCTACTGTGTTTTAATCAGTTGTGGTGCTTTTTAAGACACAGTCCTGAAATCACCAGTGTTGCTGTTCTGCTCTACTAAAAGTACATTTTCAGACTACCTTTGACCAACTGAATCAGAAACATTTAGTTTGGTGCCTTGATCATCTCTGTTTTAACAGTTCCTCCATGTGATTCTGATGCACTGAAATATTTAATACTAGTGTAATTTTTTTCTCCATAATAACAAAGATCTTGTGGATGTGGTGACACATGCCTTTCATCCTAGCATTCCAGGAAGTAGAGACAGGCATATCTCTGTGAGTTCAAAGCCAGTCTGGGTCTACAAAGTTTTAGACCAGCTAGAAAAACACAGTGGAGAAACCTGTCTCAAAAAATTTTTTTCTTTCACTTTCTTTTCTATTTGATTAACATTAGTGCTTAAAAATGTTCTGTTTACATTTATTTCTTTGTCACAGTACACATCTAAGAGTCAGTAGTCAATTTGTGGGAGTTAGTTCTTTTCTTCCACCATGTCCCAGACAGGTAAATCAGGTGGTCATGCTTAGTGTCAAGCGTTTTTACTTGGTGACCTGTCTCAGTATTAGTGTTTTGTCTTGTCCTTGTAACCATCACTTTAGGCTTTAAGGGAAAGAAACCAGTACCTATTGACTATAAAAGGGGTATTTACATGTTGGAGTCTTCAGCAGTATTTCATTGCTGTTTTTGAAATCATAGTTTGTAAGTCATGGAAAGGTATACCCTTTCTTGCTTGATGTGCTTTCATGAATGCATCTTTCTTCATGTATAGGATGTCAGCTCATCAAACCCAGCTCAAGCTCTTGTTTGGAGGCAGAAGAGTTTAGAGTAGTTGAGAGAGGAGTTCACCAAGGTAAATGGGAGTTCAGTCTATTTGGAATACAGTAGAGACACCCCATCCCAACCCAATTCTGTGGATGGCATGGCAAGCTAAGCAAGTGCTCTACCACTAAGGTATATTACCAAGAAGTGAAAACTTGAGTCAGGAGGCTGAGGCCATTGGACTTGAAAGTTTCAGGAGATGTTTCCAAACTCCATTACTTTACTTAGAATTTTTTACAATCTCAATAGTCCAAATCTTTCTTTCCTCCCTTAATAATACTGTCTCTGTTTACCAGTGCATTTAAATTTCAGAGTAAATCATTCATTTCTAAATTTTGACTACTTATTCTCTTTGTAATTATATTTTATGTTTATGTTTTTATTGTTATCATCATTATTATTGACTGTTGGATCCAGGGCCTCTTAAAATATTATTGTTTTAAGTTTTATGTGATGCGTATGGGCCTGTGTGAGTTCATGTGTGCCTTGTGCCTACAGGTGCCTGTGGTGGTCAGAAGGGGGTGTCAGATCCCCTGGAATGAAGTCAGAAGTAGTTGTGAGCTGTCTGATGTGGGTACTGGGGACTGAATCTGGGTGTTTTATTTATTTATTTTTATATAAGAACAGCAAGTGGTCTTAGCCTCTGAGCCATCTCTCTAGCTCTTAGGGCCTCTTTTATTTTGACACAGACCTATATCCCAGCCTGTAAAATCCTAGACCTAGCCAAGTTGCTAACATAACATAGCTTTGTTTTTAACTTGTTTAATATGAATACAGATTCAAATTAGATGTGTAATTTATTAATGTTTATTTCTCTGTGGAAGCACTTACATGGTTCTTGTTGTTGTTTAACTTCAGAATGGGCTATGCGACTTAATACCAGAGGGACAATGCTTCAGCAGGATATTTTTCAGTTAAAAGTATCAAATGAGATACAACTGGTAAGAGTCACAAGAGATATTTCATATTTTCTTCATTAAAATAGACTAGGTATTTCATGTAAATTTCATTAAAATCCTTCCAAATAAAGAGGTATTAGAGAGAAATTACTAACATCCATAGAGTCTAGAAAGATGTTCTAATTCTAGTTTGAAACTTGAGTTTCCATAAACTTGTATTCCTACCTATAGTTATAGATATTGGGCTTTTAAAACAATTTCATGAAAGCACAGTGAGCCTTTCAGAATTAGAGCAGAAGGCATAAGATTCTTGCAATAGGATTTTTTCATTCACATTGAGTGAAATACATGTAATTAAAATTGGAAAAACTTTCATCCTCATCATGTTCATGTCTTTAGATGAGTGAAGTATACTAATAAATTTGAAAAAAATTTAATATTTTTTCTTTTAATCAACAGTCAAATGGCCACAATGGAAAGGAGCTGTGTTACTTTAAGCCACGTGAAGACAACTTCAAAGAACCTTCATGTAGTCTGACACACAAAGGTATTCAAAACAGAGGAAACATTTATGATTGTGTTCAGTATGGACAAGCCGTTCCTACTCGGCCTGAGGAAACCTCTTCTGCAGACAAAGGTCCTGAATTAAACCAGTATGAAAAAGACATCAGTCTGGCTGCAAGTGCTGCTTACCAGACAACATGCGTTCAAGCCAAATTCCTCAAATCTAGTGAATTTCAGCAAGCCTTGGATAGTCAGTCATACCTTCAGGCATCTGGGAGAACTCACAGTGAAGACAAACTCTTTAAATGGGTACGGTGTGGTGATGCTTTTAACCCAGCTGTGGGTCAAACATGCACTGGAAAAAAATCCTATGAATGTAATGAATGTGGGAAAAGTTTTAAATATTCTGCCAACCTTAATATTCATATGCGTACCCACACTGGGGAGAAACCTTATCAATGTAAGGAATGTGGGAAAGCTTTTTCTAGGTGTTACCCGCTAACTCAGCACTTAAAAACTCACACTGAAGAGAAGCCCTTTGAATGTAAGGTTTGTGGAAAATGCTTTAGAAATTCCTCATGCCTTAATGATCACTTTCGAGTTCACACTGGAATAAAGCCCTATAAATGTAAAGACTGTGGCAAAGCCTTCACAGGGCGCTCTGGCCTTAGTAAACATTTACCAACACATACTGGAGAGAAGCCTTATAAATGTAAGGAGTGTGGGAAAGCCTTCACTTCAACCTCAGGCCTTATTAAACACATGAAAAGTCACATGGGGGAGAGGCCCTTTGAATGTGATCATTGTGGGAAAGCTTTTGCTTCTTCCTCAACTCTTATTACACATTTGAGGACACACACTGGAGAGAAGCCCTTTGAGTGTAAAGTATGTGGGAAAGCGTTTACGTGTTCCTCTTACCTTCGCATTCACATGCGGACTCACACTGGAGAGAAGCCCTATGTATGTAAGGAATGTGGCAGAGCCTTCACTGAGCGCACAAGTCTTACTAAACATTTACGAACACACACTGGAGAAAATCCCTTTGAATGCAGTGTGTGTGGAAAAGCATTTGCATGTTCTTCCTACCTTCATAATCACGTACGGACTCACACTGGAGAGAAACCTTATATATGTAAGGAGTGTGGAAAAGCCTTTACTGTTTCTTCACATCTAAGTAAACATGTAAGAATTCACACAGGAGAGAAACCCCATAAGTGTGAGGAATGTGGGAAAGCATTCACTGTGCGTTCTGGTCTCACAAAACATATACGCACTCACACTGGGGAGAAGCCCTATACTTGTAAAGAGTGTGGGAAAGCCTTTACTACATCTTCAGGCCTCCTTGAACATATGAGAAGTCACACAGGAGAGAAACCATATGAATGTGACCGGTGTGGGAAGGCCTTTGCTTCTTCCTCATATCTTACTGCACATCTGAGAACTCACACTGGAGAGAAGCCCTTTGAGTGTAACGTGTGTGGGAAGGCGTTTACGTGTTCCTCCTACCTTCACATTCACATGCGGACTCACACTGGAGAGAAGCCCTATGAATGTAAGGAGTGTGGGAAAGCTTTTGCTGTTTACTCACATTTAAGTAAACATGTAAGAATTCACAGTGGGGAGAAAGCCTATAAATGTAAAAGTTATGGAATACCTTTCAGTAGTTCTCATCTTTCAGGACACATAGAAACCCTTGAGATAAATTCTTTGGTTGGAAGGAGTGAAGAGACTGCTTTAGGAAGTTCTGTCGCTTTAGCAGTGCATTCAGATTCACAGTGGCAAGAAAGCTTATCAGTGTAAGCCGTCTGTAAAGTGATTATTTATGTCTTAGTTGGCTTTAGAGATGTGAAAGAACTCATGTCGCAAAGCTGCCTCCTGAACTGAAAGAGTACGGGAAGTCATCAGAATGCTCACAATCAAGTTCGCATGAACCCACTCTGAAGCTGCACATTGTCAGAAATTGGAAAGCCTTCACTGTTTCATGGGCTTTTCAGAACTATGTGTGGAAACTATTGATATACAATGTGGAAAATTGTATTTCTGCTCAGTGCTTGATTACCTATAGTGGAGGATCTTGTGAAAGTAAGAAATGTTGGAAAGTAATTATTTACATTAGTCCTCAACATTCAGTAAACATGAGTGGTTCACACTTGGGAAAATGTGTGTATAGAATATGGAGGTGGTTTCTTTGTCTTAAGATCTTGTATACTAGCAGAAACTTGGCTTTCTTGATAGTTTTATAAATTGGTTTTAACCATTTTTTTGCATTTTCAATATTTGAGGTATTTTTAATATTTGCACTTAATGACTTTCCAGTCTTAAAATCTATTTAAGATGTATAAGATTCTGTGGAGTATATACACCACAAAACAATTATCAGTTTAATTAAAATGTGATACAGTAATTTGGTTTTGGTGTTATGAAGAAATTTTTACTATCTTAGAAAATTCAGGTAAAGTCCGTTGTTAACTATTTTCATCAACTGAACTCTTAAGTTATCTTGTAACTGAAAGTTGATAACCTTTAACAATAACTCATAAACATTAACTCTTAGCTCTTGGTAACCATGATTACTTTTTTTTCTTCTGTTTGGCTGTATCACCCTCTTTTGAAGACAGGGTCTCACTATGTAGTTCTGATTGTCTTGTAACTTACTATGTAGACCAGCCTGGCCTTGAACTCACAGAGATCTTCTGCCTCCCAAGTGCTGGGATTAAATGCACACATAACCTCTCCCATTTACACTCCATATTTAAATGTGATAATGTATTTTTAGTTTTTGTCTTGGTTTATTTTGACATAAAATGTCTTCTAGTTTCATGCCTGTCGTCTTGCATGACAGAATTTCCTTTAAGAAACGAAAAGGGTAGACATTCTACTCTTTACGAACAGACTCAAAACATTTTGTATGTATGTGTACATGTGATGTGAGTGTGCATGCATCTCTGTATGAGTGTGGGCTCTACAGTGTACATATAGAGGTCAAGGGAGAACCTTGGGTTTCATCCTTGCCTTCCACCTTAAAACAGTCAATTTCTCATCTTGCCAGTCCCTATAGAAGTTTCTTTACACAAATAAACACTTAGGTTGTTTCCATACTCTATTGTTGGAAATACATTGAACTGCTACATTGAACATAGATTGCAAATATCTCAGTAAGCATTCCTTAAATTTATGCCCATAATCAGTTTGTTGGATTATTTAGTTGGTGTATTTATAGTTTTATGAGGAGCTTTGACACTGTTTTTCAGATAGCTCTACCAATTTTTCTTCCATTCAGAATGACAGTATATGCAAACATTTTTGTCTTTCTTATTTAGATGCCTTTTATTTCTTTTTCTTACTTAATTGGCTCAAAGTTGCAGTATCATGATGAATATAAGGGATGCTATTGTTCTTGATCTTAAAGGAGAAGCTCTGGAGTTTTTACTGATTATGATGATAGTCACTGGCTTGTCATACATATATAATCATTAACAAATTAAGGTGCAATCATTTCTATATTAAATATATTAAATATTTGTTGAGAGTATCATGAAAGAGTGTTGACTTTTTAAGTGCCTTTTATTTTTGTAACTTTTTCTATGGTGATTTACTTATTCTGTTATGTGGTATGTGACACCTGGTTATTGCATATGTTGAATAAACGTTGCATTATAGGTGTGGATCAAAATCATAGTGCACGATCCTTTTATAAAATAGGTGCTTCACATGTGATGATTAAATTCATCTATCAAAAGACAGACATGGACTGACAAGATGGCTCACTAGTTAGAGGCACTTGGCATCAAGTCTGACAGCTTGAGTGTGATTCCCACAACATCCGTGATAGAAGGAAAGGACTGACTTCTGCAGGCTATCCTCATATATTCACGGCACATTCATGACATGAACACACATCCACAGAACAAATAAATGTGAAAATAAAAGACACGAGGAGCCCACGGCTACTCTGGCAAGGAAAGCAGGTAGGCTAACTGCAGATCTTTGTCTTTCCCTCTGTTTCTCCAAATCCAGTTCCCCAGTCTATCCCCAGCCCTGCAGCAGACCATCTTCTGTGGCCTGTCTTCCCTCCAACCTCCTATCCAATGGATCACACTGTTTTTTTTCCCTCCTACATTCCCTTTTGCAACTCATTGGTTTGTCCCTATCCTCAACTCCAGGAGACACTGCTCCAGCCAGGGAAATAGGCAGGCTCACTGCAGATCTTCACCTCTGCCTCCATTTCTCCAAATCCAATCCCCCAGTCTCATCCCCAGCTCTGTAGTGGACCACCTATTACTGCCTCTTATTCTTAACTAAGCAGATCTTGGTGGAACATCCTGCTTTCCTCCCTCCTGTCAACCCTTTTAGTCCCCCTTCCTAGCCAATCCCCATTCCTAAGTGTCAGCTCCCAATACCTAGAAATACATTTTACCTGGAGCCCCTGTGGCCACACATATTAGGATACCAGAAGAATTTCCCACTTGGCAACACAGGGCTACCACACTCTCCTAAAAACCAGGGAAGGGAACAGAAACCGAGGAACAAAACACCCATTCAATAAACACAAGGCCAGATATCAGCACCTAGAATTGGAATCTTCCTAAACCCATGCCTAGATACCATCATAGAAACACACAGCTAGGACAATATGTACCACTAGAGCCTGGCAACTCAACCACAGTATGCCCTAAGTATTGCACCATAAATGAAGCACAAGAATAAGACCTTAAAATAGTCTTTATGAATATGGTAGAGGTCCTTGAAGAAATAAATCACCTAAAGGAATTTATGAAGATACAAATATTTGACGGATAAGAATAAAACAGTTTAAGAACTGAAAGTGGAAATTGAACCAATAAAACCCAAACTGAGGAAATCAAAAAATGAAAAGTTTAGGAACTTAAACAGGAACCTCAGTGTGGGTGCTCACTGATACCTCAGCTTGTGACTTGTCTTTTTTTTTTTAAATGATTTTTTAAAAAGATTTATTTATTATGTATACAATGTTCTGTCTGCACATATCCCTGCAGGCCAGAAGAGGGCACCAGATCTCATTACATATGGTTGTGAGCCACCATGTGGTTGCTGGGATTGAACTCAGGACCTTTGGAAGAACAAGCAGTGCTCTTAACCTCTGAGCCATCTCTCCAGCCCTTGTGACTTGTTTTTATCTTGACTCAAGAGAGTCTGAGCTTGTTTTTCTCCCCCACCCCTACAAGGCTGCATAATAGGATGTTTTGGCCAAAGGTGCAAATTAGGAGAGATAGACTACAGACTCTTAATGACTTTCAAAGATTATTTGGAGACATTTCTCATCTACGAACTATTGTTGGAGTAAAAAATGATGAACTGAATAATTTGTTCAAAACTTTAGAAGGCGACAAGGACTTAAATAGTCCAAGAGAATTATCACCTGAAGCTGAGAAAGAATTGGCCCTGGTAGAAAAGAAAGTACATGAAGGACACGTAGATCGTATTGATCCAAAGCTGGATTGCATTTTGGTTATTTTACCTTCTAAGCGTTCTCCTACAGGAATATTAATGCAGAGAGAAGATATTATATTGGAATGGATATTTTTACCAAATAAACCAAATAAAAAATTAAAAACTTATGTGGAAAAAATCTCTGACTTGATTTGGAAAGGAAAATTGAGACTTCATCAATTAGCAGGAATAGACCCAGCAGAAATTGTCGTACCTTTAACTAAAGAGGACATTGAAAAATTATGGACAGAAAGTGAACCTTGGCAAAGAGCTTGCAGTAATTTTTTGGGAGAAATTAACAGCAAATATCCTAAAAGTGACAGAATTGATCTTATAAAGAGAGCTGATTGGATCTTGCCTCAAATTGTACGCAAAAAACCCATATCTGGAGTTCGTACATTTTATACAGATGCCAACAAACAAGGAAAGGCAGGTTACAAATCAGAAAATTTAAGTAAAGTGGTTCAAAGTCCTTATAATTCAGCTCAAAAATCAGAATTGTATGCTATTCTGTTGGTATTAATGGATTTTTCAGAACCTCTCAACATAGTGACTGACTCTCAGTATGCTGAAAGAGTGGTATTACATATTGAGACTGCAGAATTTATCCCTGATGCTTCAGAATTAACTTCACTATTTATTCAATTACAAGATACCATCAGGAAAAGGAGTCATCCTTTATATATAACTCACATTCGATCTCATACTGGTCTGCCAGGACCTCTAGCACAAGGTAATGATGAAATTGATAAATTATTGATAGGAAATGTGCTGGAGGCCTCAGAATTTCATAAAAAACATCATGTCAACAGTAAAGGTTTAAAAAAGGATTTTTCCATAACCTGGCAACAAGCCAAAGAAATAGTAAAGAAATGTCCTACTTGTTCCTTCTACAATCAAACGCCATTACCAGCAGGATGTAACCCAAAGGGTACTCAGAGGAATGAAATCTGGCAGATGGACGTGTTTCACTTTGCAGAAGTTGGAAAATTGAAATATGTACACCATACAATCGATACTTATTCAGGATTTCAATGGGCAACTGCTTTGAGTTCTGAAAAAGCTGATTCTGTAATCACTCATTTGTTAGAAGTTATGGCCATCATGGGTATACCTGCACAAATCAAAACTGACAATGCTCCATCATATGTCTCTGTTAAAATGAAGCAGTTTTTTGCTTATTACGATATAAAGCATATTACAGGTATACCACATAATCCTACAGGTCAAGCAGTTATAGAAAGATCAAACAGAACTCTAAAGGATATGCTAAATAAACAGAAAGGGGTAACAAAAACCCCCAGAAATAGACTGCATAATGCTCTACTAACTTTGAATTTTCTCAGTGCCAATGAGAAAGGAACAACAGCTGCGCAGAGACACTGGATAATAGCAAAAACTACAGAATTAAATCAGCCTATATACTTTAAGGATGTGCTGACCTCAGAATGGAAACCAGGATATGTGCTACGTTGGGGACGAGGTTTTGCTTTTGTTTCTACAGGAGAAGATAAGCTGTGGGTACCATCAAAATTGATAAAGGTTCGATTTGAACAAGAGACCTCTTAATTAGAGGAGGTGATAGTTCATCAACCAGCATGAACATCCAATGTAAACTAACTTATACCAGTAACACATGCCTTTTCATTTAATCAGATAATAACTTGCCAAAAGGAACATCCCCAAAATTAGTCTTGGGGAAAGGTTTTTGTTTTTGTCTTTTAGGAGAATAAAGCCTAAGGTATCTGAAGAACACTGGACAAATGACAACTGAAGAAAAAGGACAAATCATCTATCCCAGGAAACAGAGTAAAATGGCCTATTGGTATATCTAAAAAATTTTATGTCTTCCTAAATGTTTGTTTCTACTCTTCTCTAAAGAAATTTAACACTATTGATCTTCTAATAGTCCCAGTTCAATTAAAATTTATAGCT
>CABHPH010122951.1:1735-20955 GCA_902168325.1 Peromyscus nudipes
GAATAAGCCAATAAACAGCATGGCTAGCTTCTCTCTCAGGTTCCTGCCTTGGTTTCCTTCAATGGACTGTGACTGGGATATGTAAGCCAAATAGACTCTCTCCTCTCCAAGTTGCTTTTGGTGGTGGTGTTTATCACAGCAGTAGAAAAGTAACGAACACACTTTCCATTTCTCTCTGTTTTGTGGCTCTTCTGACTTTGATTCCTCCATACATTCCCGTCATGATGTGCTGCTGTAGGCACAAACCAATCATGAACTTAAAACCCCTAAAAATGGGAGCCTCTCCTCTTATAAGGTGATTATGACAGGTGCTTGTTACAGTGGCAAACAAAACAAAACAAAAAAACAACTAACTAAAATACAACCTTTCTAATTTTCATTTTAAAATGAAAAATAACTACCTCATCTCAAAGACTGTCAGAAAAAGAAAGTGAAAATAAAGAGAGAAAATGAGATAGCCTAGGATGATATTTGGTATTGGGACTGCTCTAAAGAAAACAAAAACAAACAAAAAAACAGAGCTGGGATGCAGAGGGAAAAGATAAATGTGCATACTTCCTGTATACACATTGTTCAGGAAGTAATATTCAGAAAATGGACTACATGAATGAACTGTCATGGCTGCCCATGTATTGTGAGATAAGGGATGATGTGAAGAACAGGATGGCACCTGTGTCTGGGTTTGAAGAGCAGTAAGACTGAGAAAGCTGCCTGGACTAAGAAACAGACTAAGAGGAGATATGGTGGGGACATGAAGAAGGCATTCCTGTGCCCTCAGCTCTGGACTGGCTTTTAACCAGCTTCTCTGGGTCTCTGGGAAGCCCTGGTGCCATTAGTTGCATTTAGATGAACAGAACACAGGCAGAGGAGTGTGAAAAGAGAATACCCGGGAAAGCAAAGCTGACGGAGCCTTTGGAAACCTGAATGGGTTCTGAGAAAGAGCGTGCTTCTAGTGTAGGTTGACAGGCTGGTATAGAAAAATACATCACAGGCACGGGAGGGGATCGGCAAAACTGTAAACGTGAGGTGGGTCAGAATTAGGGCCATGGGCCAGTTAAAGGTGTTTAACAATTCTTGAATGAGGAGAAATTGGAAATACTAGCATTCCGTTGCGTAAGCAAGGGGAGTTCTTTCATCTGCCATTGTCTGCAGCTGTGAAGAATTGGGGACAAGCAACATCTCTGTTAATAAGGAGACATGAAAATAAGCAATGGTTCACAATTAACACAGGACATTTTGTACATTTACAAAAAGGGGGCCGACTTCGATGCATTATAAAATGCCTAGGTGAAAGTAAACACAGAGAACAGTACGTAGAGCACGGTCTCCAGGCAGAGAGGATATATGTGTGCAGATGTACAAAGGTCTATGGAGAGAGATACACACTGTTGATGGAGGCTGTCCCCTTGAGGCACGGCTGTGAGTCCTGTGCCTTGTTAAAGCCAGCAGTGAAGAGGGCCTGGGGCCTCCAGAATCCATCGCAGGTACCCGAGGGCCACAAAGGAGAGATGCCTAGGGCACCAGGGTGGAAAGGGGGAAAAGGTTCTCTGCAGCTTGCTCAACATTTGATTTTTACCAGAAGAGTGAAGAGAATGAGATCTGGGGACAATCAGGCAGCTGGGACAGAATAGAGCCTGAGACAGCAGTGTTTGCTTTAAGATCAGCGTTCCATCAGGGTTGTTGGGGTTATGGCAACCTCAGGTTTCACCTCAGCATCAACTTTTCCAAGCTGCATTATGTTTTCTCAGCCCCCCATGTCCCTGCCCGCCAGCTTCACAGAGAAACAGTTTCATATTATTCTCTTCCTCGGTAGAAGTTCTGGTTGAAAGGCCTGATGTAGCTCTGACCCCCTGCATCACTTAGTTCAGGACTAGTCTGAGCCTCATCATGGTCAGCAGCATGCCCCTGCCAACCCATCCTCTCTGGGTGTCTGTTATCACATCTGTGAAAAACCAAGAAAAAGATGTAGGTTTCATTCACTGTGACAATTAACAAACACAGCTACTAATGGCTTTATCCCTACTCCTTTGCAATGGATTCTAGGAAAACTTCTGTGCCTGCAAGGGAATTTTTAAGGCTTATGTGTGTCAAGATCCCAAAATGGATCTTTTCTTCCTGTTATAAAAACTAATGATGCTTAACAGCTACACACTTTAAAAGATGTATTATTAATCTGTGTGTGTTCCTGTTTGAGTGCATGACTGTGTGTATGAATCTCTGTGTGTATGCCTGTGCATGTGTGTGTGTGTGTGTGTCTGTGTCTGTGTGTATAGGTATGTGTGTGCCTATGTGTGTGCATCTGTGTGTCTGCATGTTTTTATGTGTGTGTGTGCCTGTGCATATGCCTATGTGTGTGCATCTGTGTCTGTGTGTATGCCCTCTGAGGGCAGGAGAGTGTGTCAGATCCCCTTGGACCTAGAGTTATTGGTGGTTGTAAGCTGGTTACCCAACATGAGTGCTGGGAACTGAATTCCAGTTCTCTGGAAGAGCAACGAATGCTCCTTAACTGCTGAGCTATCTTTTCTCTCTTTCTTAGTAAGAAAACTCTATGGCTTAGTAGTCCTAAAGATCTATCTTTTGCTTTTATTGACACGCATACCAATACATATACCCATATACTAATTATTTCGCCACGTTAAGACATTTTTGAAAGTACAAAAATTATTTTTAAAACAATGAAGGAGAAAAATAATCATCATAGCTAAGCCTTATTCTCATCACTAATACAGCCACCAAGAACAAATGATTCCGGGAGCCGCATCACTGGTCCTGTGCTCCATCTTCCCATCACTAACACAGCCACCTAGAACAGTGATTCCAGGAGCCGCATCACTGGTCCTGTGCTCCAAGCTCTCTAGTCTTTGCTGTTCTTTAGAGCGATGGCTTGTGGGAATGGAACTTCAAACTGGGATCTAGACCTCCTTTCTCTTCAAAGGTCTCTTCACTGGGATACTCTGGTCAGTGCAAGTGTTAAACCAGAGCCAAGTGGTAATACTAACCATGAGAACTTTTGTTAGGAATAAGAGGAAGAAAACTTAGGAGTGTAAAAAAGAAAGTGGTCTGGGGACCCAGGTGGCCTCCTGAGGTGTCAGCTGGCTTTCAGCTGCGGTGATCTGAGGAAAACTAGGGCCTTGCTTTGACCCAAGCCAGCCTCCATCAGATTCACTATCAGGTCCCACAAATCGGCTCCAGAGTGCAGTGGAAACTGGTGTGAGCTGGGAATGGGAGGCAGGCTTGAGTTCTGGCAGTTTTCTATGAAGTCAGTTCTCTTAGGTCAGGATGATCTCCAAATTCTAATCCTGCTCTTAAATCACATCTTCATACTTTTCCTTGTGAAAGGCCTACGGCTTCATCTTTAACAGTAATCAGATGATTCTGAAAGCAGTACTTTAAGCCACATGGTTAAGAGTCATTGCCTCTGACAAGGGTGTTTTTTTGTTTTTTTTTTTTTTTAGGAAGTAGAGAGACATGGACTACCAGGTGGGGCTAATAGAGGGGTGAAGACAGGGCAGCGGTCGGAGAAAGCATTTCCTCACTGTTAACTACCCTAAGGATGGTTCTGCTTTGAGAGCTTGAAGAATGTGTTAGTGCCCTCAGTATATATTGCCAAATGAATAAAGAATGTGGGAGGGCAAGGAGGAAGGGGGTGAATCAGGGAGGGAGGGAGAGGGGCAGGGGCAGGGGCAGGGAGCAAGGGAGTGAATCAGGGAGGGAGGGAGAGAGGCAGGGAGTCTGGAGTGGGTAGAGAAAAGTCTCTTATTCAGACATAGGAAAAAGCAGGTGACACTTCTCTAGGATTCAGTCATGTGGGCTTCAGCCCAAAGGCATTATTTAAATTAAATCATTTCCAAGACATACCACACTAAACACCAAAACCAGGTTAGTTTTTCACCCTTTTAATACCATTAGCATAGGACTTCGGCGATTAAACTCCTTCATGAGCTTGAAGGTACAAACCATACTCAAGCCATAGCAGCATATTTAACTTTTTAAAAAGAGATTTATTTATTTATTATGTATATGGAAGAGGGTGCCAGATCTCATTACAGATGGTTGTGAGCCACCATGTGGGTGCTGGGAATTGAATTCGGGACCTCTGGAAGAGCAGTCGGTGCTCTTAACTTCGGAGCCAACTCTCCAGCCCAGCATATTTAACTTTAAGATCTGAATAGCTGGTATAGATTTGAATTTTTCTAATGAGCAAGCATTATTTTTGTAATTTGGAATAAAAGAATAGTTTATGGACCATGATAACCAATTTGTTAAACATTGGTGTTGATTTTGGATAATACTCAGTGAGCCTTTCTCCCTTCAGTAACCCACTACCGGACAGTAGCTGCGGACCAGTGGAGCCAGGGCTCTGCATGGGTATGCCAAACAAAGTTCTAGAGAACAAGTGGAATATGGGTATGCCGTGGAATAGCTGCTGGCTACTGAGGATTGCCTGGGGGTAGGAAGGATGTCTACAATAGCTCCCAAGCAAAGTCACCCCATGTGGTGGCTTGGAAGAAAATGGCCCCCAAAGGGAGTGGCACTTTTAGGAGGTGTGGCCTTGTTGGAGTAGGTGTGGCCTTGTTGGAGGAAGTGTGTCACTGTGGAGACAGACTTTGAAGTCTCAATTATGTTCAAGCCACGCCCACAGACCACTTCCTGTTTCCTGAAAGTCAAGATGTAGGACACTCCCACTACTTCTTCAGCACCCATGTCTGTCCGCATTCCACCGTGTCGCACCATGATGATAATGGACAAAACCTCTGAGGATGTAAGCCACCCCGTTTAAATGTGTTTTTTCTTTATAAGAGTTGCCATGGTCATTGTGTCTCTTCATAGCAATAGAAACCCTAACTAAGACACCCCTGATTTCCAAATCAGTTAGGAGGTCTTCATTTTAGCCTTATTGTTGATGCATGTGTGAGGATGTAGTATGATATGATGGATAAAGGAGGATTTCCGCAACCCGACTGCCTAAGTTCAAAGCCAGGGGCAATCCATTAGCTTTCCTGTTTCCCAGATTGCTCATATGCACAATGCTGGTGTTGGTAATTTGTAAATTGATGGTGAGGGTTGGGGCTGCAGCTTGGAAAGTAGAGTGCTTGCCGAGGATGTAGCTCAATTACTAGAATGCTTGGCTGAATGTGCAAAGTCCTGGGTTCAGGCCCCAGCACTGCATTGACCAGGGATGGTAACATGCCTGTAATCCCAGCACTTGGGAGGTAGAAGAAGGAAGATCAGAAGTTCAAGATCATCCTTAGCTACATAGTGAATTTGAGCCAAGCTGGGGCACATGTGCCCTTGTCTTGAAAAGAAAAACAGAAGAAGAAAAAAAGAATTGACTTGGAACCTGACTGATTACAGAGGACCATTGCTGATCACAGCCAGAGCTGCTCCAGTGGAAAGGACAGTGAGTGACACCACAGTGGGTCCTAGGTGTCAATTAGCACTTCTCAGGGTATGCCTAATGGAGAGGAAAGGAGTCAACATTGTCCAGTGACACCGGCTATTACATCCCAGTTAACTCAGCTCACAAGGAAAATCCTAATTGTTAAAAACAAGTTTATCTTCACTAATAGTGAGGCTAGCAAGGCACTTGGGAACTCTCAAGCTTGTTTGATGAGTGGATAGCTGCGAAGTGCTTAGAAGGGAGCCTGGCGAGCGGGAGGGCACGGAGACGCTAACCCGCCAGTCCTGCACCGGGACTGCAAATACTGCCGTGTTCTGGTGCTTCCGCTGCAGTGCATAGCAAGCTAGAATGTCAGCGTGTGAAGCTGCAGACTCCCAGAGACACAAGCCCAAAGTGAGGATGGTTGCAGGGGGCTGGGAGCACCCCAGATGGCTGTGGGTGTTGCTTTCTTAGCAGCACAGCCCCGTGGCACTGAAACAAATGTGCTGTCTGAGCCAGTCTAGTCTGCCATAGCGGCAATTTTCCAGTGGGCGCCATTGCCATAACCAAAGGTTTTCTCAGGCGAACCTCCAGGACACCAAGGCGGATGCAAAGATGGGAAGAATGGCTGTCTGCCTTCCAGAACGCCTGATCCTAGCCATTAGCCTTGTGACAAGGTGTTCAGTGGGGGCAATGGCCCAGGTGTTCTGAGGGATGAGTTCTAGGTAGACTCTGAGCTGAAGCTACACTTTCAAGAGCCTCTGTTGGCTGTGGAACTGTCACTATGGGGAAACTGGGGGACAGTGAGGGCATGTGTGAGAGCAGGTCCATAGGATGTGGAGGTGGTGGTCCCAGCCATGAAAATTCACAGTGCTGTCTGCTTTTTACTTAACCTTGTGTCTTGGCACACAGAAATATATACTACAGGTCCCTTGCCATGTGATGCCATATGCTACCTTAGAATTCTGACAATAAAAAGGTCATCAGAAGCCGGGCAGTGGTGGCGCACGCCTTTAATCCCAGCACTCGGGAGGCAGAGGCAGGTGGATCTCTGTGAGTTCGAGGCCAGCCTGGTCTACAGAGCTAGTCCAGGACAGGCTCCAAAGCTACAGAGAAACCCTGTCTCAAAAAACAATAAATAAATAAATAAATAAATAAATAAATAAATAAATAAATAAATAAATAAAAAGGCCATCACTAGAACTGAGCCAATCCCAGTGGTCTACTCTAGAATCTCCCAAAACTATAAGTTGAGTCCTCCAGTATTTAATTAGAGTTATAAAAGTATGCCTGCATGATATTAGGGCACTCAGAATAAAGCAATTCAAAGAGTGTCTCAGTACTTAGCAGCTTTTATAGGGCAGGTCACTATGTCTGGCTTTTTTTTTGTGTGTGTGTCTCTGTGTGTGTGTGTGTGTGTGTGTGTGTGTGTGTGTGTGTTTTCTGGGGCTTAGACTCAGAATCTCATGCATACAAAGCAAGCATCTTACTGAACTGAGTTATCTGTTGTGACTTTCAAGTTGTCTGCAAATGCCCTTTAGTAAGTAAACCTAACAAAGCAAATATATTTTTAAAAAGTGATAAAAATTCATTGTTTCTAAAGGAACGGACCTAGTCTTTGCAGCAGATCTAATAACAGCCAGAATGGAATGAGCTTGGTTTAAAAGTGTGCATCCAACTCCAACTCTCTGCATTTGGAGAATGGGAGGAAAGGTGAGGCTCTTCAGGATCTCTTTCCTTCTTCTTTTCAAATATTTATTACATTTATTTATTTGTGTGTATGTATACAGAAGCCTGACTGTGTGCATGCACACACCATGGTCTATGTGTGGAGGCTGGAGGATAATTTACAAATAGTTGGTTCTTCCCTTCCACCATGTGGATATTAAGATCCAATCCAGGTCATCAGACTTAGCAGCAAGTACCTTTACCCACCGAGACATCTTGCTGGCTCCAGGATCCCTTTCTTGTCTCAAACCTACATCTCAAATCATGTGCCAGGATCTGGTCAGCTCAATGACAGCTCTCTGGTTCTGCTTTAACTGACACAGGACGGCCTTCACTGGATGCCTTGCTGAAGACCTGGGCAACTTCTGGCTTTGTTGCTGATGAGAAGGGCGGCCGCGTCCACTCAGGGCATAATTTACGCTTTCATTTTCATGCCTCCAGGAGGGCCATGTCACTGCCCACTCTTTCCACAAGGTCACTTGGAGACTACAGTGAGGTAAGAGTGTGAAACCGCTTTATAAATTCTTCCTGTGGTGTACACAGGCTAAGGGCTTGCTGACAATTCCTCGCTGCTTAAATGCTTGCCTTTCATTTGGAAAGAACTGGTCAAAGGTGGAGAAAGCGCTCTTTGAAGCCTAAAACCTTAAAAAAAAAGAAACTAATGGCACAAAGAAATGCCAGGCTTCTTAATAAGCAGTAAATAGTGGAAAATGAACTAGACGTGTTGAGCAGGCAGAGACATTTGGGTTGCAAAGGCTGCCTGCTCCATCCTCAAAGGGAAGAAAGGGAAGCAGAAAATACACCTTCAAGAAAAGCATAGTTTAGAAACGAGCATAAAACCTGAACACAAAGACATGGAGTGAGAAAATACTTGTTTATCTACTTCCTCTTCCTGTTCCAGGAGGCGCTCCTTCAAACTGGGATGAATCTCACCCATCTTCACGGGTCTTACTCCTTGTAAAGCTTAAACTGCACTCTAGCAATGACTTAGTATGGCCCACTTGTTGCCACTTTGTAGATCAAAATAATGACAGTATCATGGATTAGGTAAAGATGCAATAGATCCATCTGTTTGATCAACGCCTGCCCCCAGTGACACAACTCCTCCAACAAAGCCACACCTCCTAAGCCTTTCCAAACAGTTCTACCAACTAAAGACCAGGTATTCAAATGTATAAGCCTGATGGGGGCTATTCTCATTCAAACCACCACTACATAAGTAAGGTAGGGAATATCCATTTTACCTTTTATGTGTTTATTTATTTATTTTTATTTTGTCTGAATAAACATTCTGCAGAACTAGACTCTATGACAAAAATTATATAATATTAATTCTGTTCCACAGCCATCTTCATGTCATATTATATCATTGACGGGAAGGGAATTGCAAACAGTGTTTGTATTATAATGACCCTAGACAAGTCTTGAAAGAACAGGATTGGATTTCATAAAACACATTTGGCTCTCAGCTTCCTCTGGTTGCAATCCAAACAGCAAGAGACAATGGGACCTGGTAGGCATAGCAGGATGACCACATGGACACATTAGAAAGTAGATTCACAGGACAAGTGTTACTCTGCTTCATCAGGGTTTAGAACAGAGCTGGGCTGAGGAACTGTGAGTTTAGCTCAGGATTGACAGAATGAATATAACACATAGATTTCTTACATCATCAGCACAGATGAGGCTCATTTTAGGTATGTAAGAAATCACTATTGAATGATTGAATGGCCCGTCCAATTCAGCTACTGAGTGGACATTTTTATTATTACGTAAGGAATCAGTTCAATAATCATGTCTCCTGCTCAAGATTCTATTTCTGATCTGGGCCTGGTGCTGCAGGCCTGTAATCCCAGCTACTCAGGTATTTGAGGCAAGAAGATGATAAATTCAAGGCATGTCTAGACTATAGAACAAGTTCAAGGCCAACCTGGGCAACTTAATAAGATGCTGTCTCAAAATAAATAATAAAGCTGGGAAGTGGTGGTGCACACCTTTGATCCCAGCACTTGGGAGATAGAGACAGGTGGATCTCTGTGAGTTCAAGGCCAGCCTGTTCTACAGAGCTAGTTCCAGAACAGCCAAGGCTACACAAAGAAAGCCTGTCTAGAAGTAACAAAAATGAAAAAAAAGATAAGTGAATAAAAATGGGGGTTCAGGGATGCAACTCAGTGGTAGGACCCTTGTTTCAAATGTATAAGGCCCCAGGTTCAATTTCTTCATCTCTAACGTGGGTAAATGTTATATCTCTAATGAGTATTTTCCTTAAAAATCCCTCCCTGCCCTCTTAAGAGGTGGAAGAGGCTAGAAGAAGAAATTTAAGTGGTTTATATGGTTGAGGGTTTTCCCTTCCACACTATGCCATTCCAGACTGGGTCACCGCCAGCTGAAGAGCTTGCTCTTTATATTACAGATTAATAAGGAACAGCCCTTCCCTCTACCCGCTAGGTACTGGTTACATCCATGTTGTGACAAGGAAGAATAGCTCATATTTCTTATGTTTCCTGGGAGACAAAAATTGTCTCTTGTTTAGAATGACCGCTGTATCTTTAATCACCCTTGGAATAATTAAGTATTTTGGGTTATAAAATAGACTGTTCAAGCACTATTAGACACTGCCTATGGCTACATCTGGTTTAAACACATATTAAGTCAGGACTTAGACAGTGAGAAAAGAGCAGCAAATATCAAATTAAAGGCTAAAGTCAGTTGATAATTCTCCAAAGATGTACATAGTGAAAGTTATTTCAGTCGTCTTATTTCCCTACATTAGATTGCTTTTCTAATTATGCTCCATCTGGGCTAAGAATAGTAATCATCATCCATTTCCTGAGTACATGGTGACATATGACACAGAGGATGGCAAATGTGCATGGAGAGAAAGAATTTGAGTTCTTAAATTTTCATGGGCACTCATAACGTGGGTACCTTAATCTTAGGTACCAAACTGAAAACAAAGGCTAGGATATGTAGCTCAGTGGTAGAGTGCTCACCTAGAATGTACAAGACCTCTCATGTTTGATCCCAGGACTGCAGAAACACGAATAAACCCAAACCAGCCAAACAAACAAAGCTTGGAAAATAATAGCACCATCTATACTTACAGGTGAATTAAAGACTTGAGTCCCCGGAAAGTATGTCTTGAAATGGACTTGATATTGTTGTTTTCTATGAATCTGCAAGAGGTGACAACGTTTTTTGGTCAGACAGCCATGGTAACTGAGGAGTACCTGTCCTGAATTAGTGTGGGGGCCAGGGGAAGTTGTCTTACTTACAAATATTCTAGATGTGGAAGACCAATAAAAGCGTCATCACTGATCACATCAAAGGAGTTTGATGTGAATAACCTGCCCAGAGAGAGTACACAATGAGAACGATTAAAGTGTCAGCCCTGCTGATCTTTTCTGCTCTCATCTCTCAGAGAAACAGGTGAAGGTTGACACAGATAAATGTCTGTTTTCTATAGTGTTGTTTCTACAGAAAACCTTGGCAACTTTTCTCACTCCTAGCTGTCTCCTCCTGAAATGCTCACTGAAGAGGTGTTTGCAGCCCCTCTCTTCAGGTCATAGGTGTCATACATCCTAGGAAGCATTTGGAGAAACAAGCAGATCAAGTAGGCAGCAGGTACAGCTAAATCAACCCCCCCCCCCCCCCCCCACAGAAAACACTAGTGATCGTTTTCATATGAAAACATGCTCTGGAAACTTCTGGAATATTTTGACAGGGCAAAATAATGGGGCATTGGGAGTTTAATACTGGGAATTGTAGGGGAATATGTAGCCTCATTATGTTATAATAGCTTAGGGCAGGTATAATGCATGGACAGTGGTCAGGAACACCAGCTAACCTTCTTTGAAAACAGGACAGGCTGAAGATGGGAAATGATGACACTTAGGAGGCATTGGAGGCCATTTTATTACTAAATAATTAAAAGGAACACTTTTACTTGAACAAATTTATTGGCATTTTCAAAATCCGCAGGGATCTGGCTTGAAAAAATCACTGAGGTAAAAGGATGTCAACAAATCTGTCACCACACCCGTGAACTCTTTGGAGAAGTTGCCTGTTTTCTAATTGAAAACCTAAAAACAGGTATTTTTAGGCTAAATAATTGGATTGTGTGCCAGACGATTTAATAACCGTGTAATAATTCTGTTAGTAAACCTTGTGATATTTTTACTTTGAGAGTGTAAGTTAAATGTAATTGCCAGTAGTTTGTTAAGCGACTTCCCTCTGAGCCCGTTAACCGAGGAGATTAAACCAGGAGATTTTACTTTCTGAAGTATTTTGAAATGAGTAATCAGGGGAGGGCTAGACATGGACTGAGTAGGAACTGATAAGTTTTGAAGCTGAGGGATGGGAACACAGGTGTGAATTTTATGGTTAGCTCTATTTTTAGAGACGAGATTTTTTCCATTAAAAAAAAAACAGAGGTGGAGGACGAACCAGCCAAGTGAAACGAAATGACCTCTTCTGTTTTTTTCCCAAACTATCAATCCTGGAATGGTGTTGAGTTCACTACTAATCCCTCCTCCCTCTAGCGTCATGGCTTTTTACTCAAGTAATTCACTAGACTCTGAAAAGCCAAGAGCAACTAATCAGACACATATTACAGCCTGTACTTATTAAAATGAAGTACAAGGTTCATGACTCCCATCACGACTCTGGTAATTGTCTCCTCTCGTTTTATGGTTTTGGAAAGCAACACGAAGCTCAGCTTTACTCCTAGGTAAGCTGACGCCCAAAGGCTTGAGCAGGTTCTAGGGCTTTGTTTCTGTCCTCAGGGCAGCAACAAGGATGAAGAGAGGGAAAATACAGCAGAATGGATACAGGTAAGTGCCTCTCGGACTCAACAGTTTGCAAACTGCCCTGCGCTTCACCGGGGACTTCATCATCCCACACTCCAAATTGCCAGAAGAAATAGCTTTTATCATTGCCACCCTTTATGTTAAATCAGAAGCAAGGTAGACTGAGAAACAGTTGTCCGTGGGCATCCCTAGGCATGTCACAGAAATGAAAGATAGGATTTCTTCTAGAATTTCTGTTGGCTTGTTCAGTACTTACCTTAGTACTTGTGATAGTAACTGTTTTGCTATGAATACTGAGCAAATATTTGTTGAACAAAGAGGCTTTCTCTGTTCAGCACACTGCTAGATTACAATATTGGATGTAATTTTAGAGCAAGGTCTTGCCTTTATTTGTTTTTGTGCCCTCAACTCTATCCCATTTCCTGGTTTTGAAAAAAAATGTTTGGGGAACTAAATTTCAAAGATTAAAACCACTGGCTAGAACTAAAACTACAAGCAAAATATCCTAAGGAAAGAAGTCAGAACACGGTAAAGCACATGCTACGTGGTTAACACAGAAAGAACAAATCTATGCAGGTAGCCATCAGTGCAGTGGTTGTTCTTGGAGGGACCTTCTAACTGAAAGTGAGCACAAAGGCCACCTCTAGGGTGAAAATAATACTTGGCTTCTTAACTTGGGTGCTGGACACAAGGGTGCTTATTTGTTTTTTGTTTTTTGTTTTTGTTTTTTGTTTTTTGTTTTTTTTTTTTCTTTTCTGGAGCTGAGGACCGAACCCAGGGCCTTGTGCTTGCTAGGCAAGCGCTCTACCCCTGAGCTAAATCCCCAACCCAAGGGTGCTTATTTGTAAACAAACAAACAAACACAAAGCCATTGAGAAGTAGTATACTTGTGATGGTGACTTTTTCTCTATGTATAATTATACTTCAATTTAAATTTTTCTTATAAAAGCTAAAAAAATTCCTCTGGCTGAGATAATAATGAATATCATAGCTTTTTAATTCTAAATTCAATAGTAGTTTCTATGAACATGAGATTATAAAATTATACATATATTCTAAATATACTTGAGTGGCTTATTCATTTTATTATTCAATATAAACTTGAAAAGACTCATGAATGGATCACATTCTATCAGGAAAATAAAACTTAAATCCTTAATTTTTATAGAGTCTTAGAAATATATTTTATTCTATCAGGCAGTGGTGGCATACACCTTTGATCCCAGCACTTGAGAAGCAGAGGCAGGCGGATCTCGGTGAATTCAAGGCCAGCCTGGTCTACAGAGCGAGATCCAGGACAGCCAGGGCTACACAGAGAAACCCCGTCTTGAAAAACCAAAAAAAAAAAAAAAGTAAAGGAAGAAATAATTTTATTTCAATATTATGATTTGTGATTAAATCAGATAAATCAAGTATTCTACTGTCTCTATTAAGGGAAATAATACACACCCTAGCCCATGTTCATACACAACAGTTCTGAGGCTAAGCAGAATGGTTATGTTTTATTTTACATAACCTCTGGCCCTTTCCATGGATTATTAGGGCAAGAAAGACATAGTTTTTTCCCTTAGAGTAGCCAGTTCCTAGATTGGGTAGCATTCCATGATCCAAATGGCCTGGCCCAGAAAGGTATTAGCTAAGACAATAATACTCTTCTTCAGTTTGTGGACTTGAAAGCTGGAACAGTCAGTCTGCAGAGGAACTAAAGCTCTTGGATCAATGACAATTGACGTGTGTGCAAGGACCACATATGAACTGACCACATATGGAGCCCTCACAAAGGCCATGTGAGGAAATGCCTGGATCCGTGTCAGATCCAAACAGTGCTTTCCAATCTTGGATGCACTTGGAATCACCCAAGGAGCTTAAAAATACCGACAACTCATTCCCACTCTCAAGGATTCTGGTTAAATTCTACACTTGGAGTGTGGCCCAAGCTATTTTAAAGCTGCCTGAGTGGTGCCTGCAGCCAGGGTGCATAGAGAGAAGCTTCTGGGTCAGTTGTGATACCCCATGCACTTGTGGTGACCAAGAATCCTCTGATCTTTGTAGCATTGTTGTGGGGGCATTGAAGGGCTATGGGTTTCCCTGTCCCCAAAATACACATAATGAGAGTATGCAATAATATGAATCAGGTGGGACAACCATCATCACAAGAGGCACGTCCTGGAGGTGTTTGTGGGGGCCAATGTACAGTCTGAATGGCCTTGTTACCCTGAGCAGAGATCAGAGGTCTGGACCAACAGACATGCTGGTAACATCCCGGTTCGTAGAGGTCATGTATGGTTTGCCTCTGTTGCAGTCCCGTAAGACCTCCGAAGCCTCTGCCACTTCCTCTCTTTCTGGGGAAGGAAGAAACTAGGCATTTCCTCGCTAGTCTTGGTGGGGGTAGACCAGGGGTGTGCCTTGACCTCTCTAACTCCCTCTAAGGGATAAGCATTTTTTAATATGTCATGAAGCAGGCTGTGGGAATGGTGGGGACGATTTTTATTTATTTATTTATTTATTTTGAAGCCAGGGAAGAGTGTTTCCTTCCCAGGAGGAAGACTTAGAAAGGTTGCATGGATCTACTATCAGTTCCAGGCAGGCACCGGCTCATTTTAAATGGTAGTTATTGCCTTCATACCACTCTACACTTGTCAGCCTCCTGCTGGGAGCATCTCATATGGGCTTCGAAACAACCATGTGAAGGTGATAGATACAGTATTGCTCTCTGTTTGACAGGAGGAAAGGGAGGTCCAGAGAGCTACCCAAGGCTTTGTTAAAAATCTTGAGGCCTAAGACCCCTTAGTCCAGCACCTTTTTCTCATACTGGGTGGCTTCTCAGCATGAGGTCTAGATGATATAACAACAAAACAACAGTATTCTGGTGAATAGCCGCCACACAGCTCAACTCACATAGCCTTACAAGATATGATTAAATGATAATCTCTTTTTGGAAGAAATCAAATGATCAATATAAGTAATCTCAAAAATCACATCAAGAGGTTATCAGATCAGCCGGGCGATGATGGCACACCGCTTTAATCCCAGCACTCAGGAGGCAGAGGCAGACGGATCTCTGTGAGTTCGAGGCCAGCCTGGACTACAGAGTGAGTTCCAGGAAAGGTGCAAAGCTACACAGAGAAATCCTGTCTTGAAAAACCAAAAAAAAAAAAAAAAAGTTATCATATCAATCTATGTTTTTTTTTAAAGTAGAGCATTTTAAAAATTTGAATGCAATTTGCACATGATATACATGTCTCATAAAAGTTTAGGAAAATAGAGAAAAACTTAAAAAGTAGAGAGCACTGTTAGACTACGCAGGTACTGGTATGCATACACATAATACTTATCACATATGTGATATCTGCACGTGTATGTTTATCAAGTTGACAAAAGCTGTGTATTGTTCTGGTTTTTTTTTTCTTTTTCTTTTCTGTTTTGGAATTTGGGGGTGTGTTGGGAGGTCTCACCTTACAGTTAACACTGGCCTAGAATATACTTTGTAATCCAAACTGGCTTTGAACTTGTGATCCTTGTATCCTGGCCTCCCAAGTGCTAGGATTACAGGTGTGCATCGCACCCCAACTTGATTTGTGTACTCTCCATTTTTTTTATCATGAACATTTTTTCATGATGATGTTTTAATAATATAGTTTAATGGATAGCTGAGTTTTATACTGTGGCATGCTATAATGTAGGGGTCTAATGAGAATTCCAATTTTTAACTATCTACCACAACCCCCTATGTATGCAAACACCTTTCCTGTCTCTATTTCCCTAGGATGGACTTAGAGTAGATTTCTGTTGGATTAAGGATGTTTTTAAGTCCCTAGCTTTTATGCAAGCTTTGCAAATCACATGTCCAACTCTGGAGTACAAAAAGGCCCATTTCATCATCATCTCTTCACTAACATTTAATTTATCACTTTTTCCCTATGAAATCATGACTTCTTAATTCACTTGGGACTTAGACCCATGTATAATGTAAAGTAGGTCACTTCCTTGGTTCTTTCCTAAGCATTATTCTGCTTTTTGTTAATAATTAAAGGACCTCTAACTTGTAAGTGTTATTCTTTCCAAATGGCTACCATTTTACTAGTTTTTTCCTTCCAATATTTATTGTACCCACTACTTCTTAATATAAAAACTGTTTTTATTTTTTCATTATTATTTATTTTGTTCTAATTTCCTTCTGGTATTTATTGAGTTTATTCTTTCTGTATAAACATGAAAACATATAGAAGTATGGCTTCACCACTGTGTAAAGTATCAAGCAAATTTTGATTTGTAATAGGCTTTAAATTACATGTTTTATTTAACCATTATTTAGAATAATATTTTCTTTCTTCCTTCCCCTGTCCTTCCTTCCTTCCTTCCTTTCTTCCTTCCTTCCTTCCTTCCTTCCTTCCTTCCTTCCTTCCTTCCTTCCCTTTCCCCCTCTCTCTTCCTTCCTTCCTTCCTTCCTTCCTTCCTTCCTTCCTTCCTTCCTTCCTTCCTTTCTTTCTGCCCCTACATCCTGAAAATATTAAAGGTATGTACCACCATGCCCAGTTTAGAATAATATTTTTTTTTTTTTGGTTTTTTCGAGACAGGGTTTCTCTGTGTAGCTTTGCGCCTTTCCTGGAACTCACTTGGTAGTCCAGGCTGGCCTCGAACTCACAGAGATCCGCCTGGCTCTGCCTCCCAAGTGCTGGGATTAAAGGCGTGCGCCACCACCGCCCGGCTTAGAATAATATTTTTGAAACTGCCTGTTTTAAAAACAAACCTTCATAAATTTATTGACAATACACACTGTGGCCAGAGGATATGACTTGATTATTAAGTACTGACCCTACACTGTAGTCTTTTCTTCAGCTTGCCTGTGTGTGGCTGCCTATAGGGATAAGGCACAGCTCTTCATTAACAAAACACTTTATTGCCATGGCCATAAGGTTGTTGGGGGCAGGGGTTTTGGTTGGATGAAAGCTAAGATCAGCTTTCCAAAAGAAGAAGAGTAGGCAACATGGTTACCCGGAATTTAGGTTCAATAGAACCTGTGGCCAGCAGCCGGGAAGTCAGTCGGGTGGTAGAGGGTCTAAGAAGAAAGATCTGGTTATAGGCATTCAAGGCGAAGGCTGCCCTAGGTGCAGCTGACAAGCCAGAGACAAAGGTCCATTCAGAGAGAGGACAGGACAGGCACACAGAGTCCAGAAATGGTTTCTTGCCCTGGTTTCTTCTTCCAAAGGCCAAGAAAGGAACACCACAGAAAGACCAGAAAGCTTACGTCCTGATTCCCATTTGTCCATAAATCCTCCGTCTATCCTAATGCATGCCAATTCTCTCTGTCTTATTAAAGGAAGGGACTGGATGAGATAGCTTCAGAGGCCACTTTTCATTCTAAAGAGTTACGAGTCTAGGTTTGTGGCATTGTAGGCGTATAAACTGGGATGGAGGTCTGTCTGCAGATGGCAAAATACAGGGGAGACCAATGCCTGCTGAGAAAATCTTATTGTCCCAAGTCAGGCTGCTCACTTGGCCCTGTCCCAGGACCCCTGGCCCTAATGACATTCACTCAGCCCCTCTGTACCACCTGAACGTCTTGACTGCCATCGGAATTGCCAGTGGCCCAAGAAAGGCCTGCCTTCATTCTTTCATCTAGAGCAGGTTCTCCTGGCAACAGAGGAGGGATGGTTGAGAAAATTCTTTTTCCTCACAACCCTTCTCCTCTAAAGGATGAAGAAGAAAAGTGCCAGCAGTGGCAGCTGGCTGTCACCTGGAGACTGCACCAATGGGATACGGAATACAGAATCAGGCTTCCAAGCGTGTATCTGCCACTTACTACTGTATGTTAACACATTAAGTAGGTGAATGTGTTCGCTCTCTGTTAAAATGGGGATTATAATAACAAAAGGATTCCCTGGATGAGCCTACAGAATCCCGTGAGAGAATGTAGATGAGCATGTCTCTGGTGCTTCTGCCAGGGAGCATCCACACAAAGAAAACAGAGATGGGAGGAACTCAGTTTCAGGGAAGTCATCCCTGCCAGATAAGACTAATGGGTATGGTCCAGGCTATCAGGCATCCGTGGGCAGTGTGTGAAAACACGCAGTACATATCCCGGTTTCTGTGCGTCTAGGCGTATGTGTACTATGTACACATCAAGGAGAACAAACTGCATACATTACAGCTGTTGGGGGATGTGGTGGCACTGCTGGAGGGACTTGTCAAAGTGTTTCGAGCCTTGCTTAACCAATCCAGACTCTCTGGTTGTTGGTAATGTTCATTATCCAAAAGAATAGGACTGGCTGAAGAATAATTAACAACAGGCTGGTGATTCACATCAGCTAAGTGTCCATGTTCTGAGTGCATGTGCCATGTGAATAATTCACATTTGAATATTTTAAAATATGCTCTTAAGACAGAGAAGCACTGGCGTGGGAAGCAATGCTGAAGAGCACATTGTTTGACAGTTATTTTTGACTCTCATCCTTGAAAAAGATTTTCAATGTAATTCAGCTGATCCTTTAGTCTGCCACCTTTCCAACAAGGATTGGTTGCAAAGAACCTTAATTTGGCTTCACATAACCAAGGGTGTGTGTGTGTGTGTGTGTGTGTGTGTGTGTGTGTGTGTAGTGTGTGTGTGTATGTGTGTGTGTGTGTGTAGTGTGTGTTTGTGTGTGTGTAGTGTGTGTGTATGTGTGTGTGTGTGTAGTGTGTGTTTGTGTGTGTGTGTGTGTGTCTGTGTCTGTGTCTGTGTCTGTGTGTCTGTGTGCTCTAGAGACATGAGATCTAATTCCACTTTAGACAGGTGAAGAAACTGAGGCTGGCAGAGGTTAGGCAATGTGACCAAGGTGTCTTATTTTTTTTTTCCCACTGGTGGGCCAGGATTAGAATATAGATTACAAATCTGTAGGAGTTCTCTGGGCACGGGCACAACCCTTTATGATATAGTTCATTAACTATCCTCTCAGGATAATCCACATGCTTTCTTTCTAGAAACTGGCACAGCTAGCCAACAGCTCCCTCTCTGTGTGCTTAGATGACATCATCATCTATCTCCCAGGAACACCAAGGAGTGACTTAAATTTTATCTAAAGCCGGATCTGTGCCAGGCTTCGTCTTCAGCAGCTTGACATCTCTTTTATCCTCAAATGCATGCTGCAATGTTGGTTTTATAGTCTCCACTTAAAACATAAATAAAACTGAGGTAAAGGGGGTAAAATAATTTGAGGCTTGTAAGTGGTCTAGGTCAATTCTGGACTCCCGAATGATGGTCTCACTGGGACTGGTTAATGTCCATGAGCACAGCAAGCTTCCTCACCTTGGTCCCACCAGCTCTG
>CABHPH010122953.1:0-14021 GCA_902168325.1 Peromyscus nudipes
GGGTATTGGAACTTCCAGACCAAAGCTGGAGTGGCTACCCACTACATACAGCTATTATTTAGATAACTAGCCATTGAAATTCACAATGTAAGTCAGAAAACCAGGACCTGAACTTTCTTCTTTAACATAGCAGTATCAATTATTATTTATATAAATAAACATCAATATATTCACGTGTGCTTTGTGGCTAACTTTTTAAAAAGAGACATAGGAATTTAACAACTCATTTGTTTAATATAAGTGGCTTACTACTTCTTGTGGGATATGTTCACATCTATATTTCTCATCTTAATACCTTTCTTATTTGTAGATTATTTGAAGAACAAGTAGTTCTGATAGGTTAGGTTATAGGCTGTATGAGAAGGTGGATGTGAGGTAAGACTAACAATGGCAGCATATAAATAAGCAAACACAATCACTGTGTGAAATATCCATAATGTGAAGCCGATGGAAGCTTTAACCACTAGATGAAGGGACTTCTGAAGACAGTGATTGAATCTGTGTACATACTCATTTTTCTTAAGATATAATTTTAGAATATACAGTGTTCATCTTTTTAACTCGCTTCTTCTTCAATCTCATGCTCTTCTTACCTTTCCATGCAGAAAAATTTAAGTTGAAACTGCATCATTTTACTCGTAAGGCTCCAGCATCCTGCCATTTACAGGGTAGAATTTACAGGGTAAAATTCATATATTTTAGCCTATAATCCTTGGACCTTGCCCCAAAATTTCACAAACACTAGGCCTTTACCATTATTTTATCTAGTCTGGACAGCATCCCACGTTCCTTTCTTCCCCAGTCATGCTGTGTCCTGACATGAGGTACCTATTTTATCATTAATTTTTCTATACTTAGAATTTTCCCTAGCCAAGCGCCTCTATGGGAAAATTTTCTTCATTTTCCAATGCCCACTTTAAATTACATATTGCATTTTTCTATTATGCTTTTATTTGCAGAAATTATATTATCTAAAATACCTCTTTTCTCATGTGATGAATCGCACATTTGTTGTGTTTGCGAAAGAATTCATTCTGTTCATATTGTTTGTAAGATGTTAGGTTCATCAAACTTTAATATGTTAAAGTTGTAATATGTTCAATATGCTAAAACTTCCAGAGACTTTTGAGTGGCAATGTAGATGTCTATAAAAGAGAAAAATTTGCTGCCCAATATTTCCCCAAATATTTATCTATGAAACTTTTTTAGGTCGAATGGAGACTGTAAATTCTTACATCCATACAGTTGTTCACTCAGAGTATTATTTAGGTGAAATTATTTGATACTACTTTTGTTGGCAGGCTATGTTGGTTGGAGGTTGCAGCCTACCATGGCCTGGCACCTCTCTCAGAGCTTGGCAACCATGGAAAATTCCCTCCCCTCGATGGAAGGTGCCCTGTTTTCTACCTGACCTTATTTGGAGACTGTCTCTAGACCTTGATGCCTGACTTATCTCTAGTGTGACCCTGGATGCAGTTCCCTGTAGAAGCTTTCCTCCTGCTGCCCATTTGGTGATTAGACATTGTGCTAGGAACATTACAACAAGACTGTGCTTCCAAAGATGATAAGGAAGACTTGTACTAGGAGCTTTATGGTAGGAGAGTGCTGTTGAACCCAAATTAGGTGACTCCCCATGTACAGTCCCCGGAGTCCCCAATCCTATATATTCCCTGTACTATAGAATAAAGCTAAGCAGACTTACTGAAGCTGCCTCCCGAAGGCCTATCTCTGTCATACTCACAGGCTGGACAAGGCCCTGCTTAAAGCATCTGCTACCTTTGTCCCACTGGCCTGGTGGCCAAGGAACCATGGGAGAGGAGGGGACCTATGCTACTTTCGTATATTAGTGGTGGTGGTGTCACAACTGCCATTCACTTTCTCGAGGACAAGGATTGATTTTCTTATACTGACTTAGCATTAAGTGATTATGATGTGACTAGGAGATTTTCTTTTCTAGTCCTATCTATTTGGTGTTCTGTAAGGATCTTGTACCTTTATAGGCATATCCTTCTTTAGGTTAGGGAAATTTTCTTCTATGGTATTTTAAAATAAATTTTCTGGGTTTTTGAGCTGAGATTCTTCTCTTTCTATTCCTATTATTCTTGGATATGGTCTTTTTATTGGTGTTCCAGATTACCTGGATGTTTTTTAGATTTAACATTTTCTTTGTTCCCATGAATCTATTTCCTCTATTGTGATGATAGATTGTGTACCCCAATATAGCTTGCCTGGGGATCAGAGGACAAAGCCAGCCAGTAAATTAGACATAGAGATCAGGCACTACCTCTATCTACACTCTATCACAGTTTCAATGCCTGGGCTCCTCTTCTCTGTTTCTTGGGTTCTCTTGGGGATGCTTGCATCTATTTTTCCTTTTTGCCCATTCATATTTTCCAATTCCTGAATTGTTTTCTTTATTGTTTCTACTTCTATTTTTTCTGTCATGAATATTTTCCTTCATCTGTTTGTTTATTTTTTCTTAGGTTTCTTGGAATCTTATTGATTTCCTCTAATTTTTTGCTTATCTTTTCCTTGATTTCTTTAAGGGAGTTTTTCATTTCTTCTTTAAGGACCTCTATCATCTTCATAAAGTTGATTTTAAGTTCTTTTTTTTGTGCATCAGCTGCATTGAAATATTCAGGTCTTGCTGTAGTAGGCTACATAGGCTGAGGTGGTGCTTTATTACCCTGACTATTGTTGACTGTATTTTTACACTAGTGTTTAGGCATCTGGGTTTGGGATGATTAGTTCTAGTTGCTGATTTCTGAGTTTCTCTTTGGATGGCTGTTTTGTTCCTTGGTTTCTCTTTCCTCTTTGGTTTTCTAGTCTTGTGATCTGATTTTTTTTTGGTAGCTGGTGTGACTCTGATCTAGTAGGGTGTCTCCATGCAAGTTGTGATTGGCCTTCTGATAGTTATCTTGGCCTTTGGTGCAGAGAGTGGTCTCTGTTCATCTGATTGATATGGCCTTCACTTGTTCCTTTGACTGATATAGCTTGTACCTAAGCAACTGAAGACTGTTCAACTGGTGGCTTGTCTCCGTTCTGACTGATATGGATTGTGCCTTAATGGTAGAAGTCTGCTGGGGTTGGGGGCAAGGCCCAGAAGCAGGGCTGGCAGTGAGATGGGACAGCGTGGATATTGCGATTGGCCTTTGGGGACAAAATCCAGAAAGGGGAGCACTTCAGCTGGTAGGTAGGTCACTCACTTGTTTTCGTTTTGACTGGTGTGGCCTGAACTTGAGTGTCAGAAGTCTGCTGGGGTTGGGTGTAGGGTCCAGTGGTCTGGGATGGCTAGGGTTGCAGGAAGGGTCCCAGGGAACAGAAACTGGGGAGAGGATCAGCTCTGTTGACAGGTGCATTCTGGTTCTGACTAGTGTGGTCTGCCCCTGAGTCAATATTAGTTAACTTTAGTAGAATCTTTAACATGTATTATTAGCTTATAAGGAGAAATATAATTATATAGTTTAACATTATATATTTTTCATGAAGTACCAGTTATCACTTCTGATATCAAAATAAGTTATAATTACCTATTTCATAAAAAAGAGTAAGTTCTGCACCAAATCTTACTATTTTTTTACTTAAAAATGGGAAACAGTAAAGTATGAGTTTATCCTCTAGAATTTTTTAAAATAAAGCTTGGCTTCACTTATCTGGAAAATTCAATGGCAAGAAACTTAAAGTACCTTATTTTTATATCACAGGCAATATTTAGTGGATTAGTCAGTTACATTGTCCAAATGATATTTCATGAATACCAAAATGACACCCTAACTAGAAAAGTATTTTTTTTTTGTTTTGTTTTGTTTTGTTTTTCGAGACAGGGTTTCTCTGTGTAGCTTTGCTCTTTGCCTCGAACTCACAGAGATTCGCCTGCTTCTGCCTCCCGAGTGCTGGGATTAAAGGCGTGCGCCACCACCGCCCGGCTTAGAAAAGTATTTTTTGTTTGTTTACTTTTGAGACAGGGTTTCTCTGTGTAGTCTTGGCTATCCTTGAACTTGCTCTGTAGGCCAGGCTGGCCTTGAACTCAGAGACTGGTCTGTCTCTGACTCCCGAGTGCTAGGATTAAAGGCCTATGCCACCACTGTTTGGCTTAGAAAAATCTTTTTTATTGTACAGTGGCATGGAAGGTTTAAAGCGTGCTAACAGAATGACCAAATTTAAACATACTCCAGAAATATTTTATTCCCCAGATGTCTCAAGTTTCTAACGTTTTCTATACTTGAAACTGGTAGTATTTAAAGCAGGGCTATTGATAATAGTTTTGTCTTAGTCACTGTTAGATTGCTGTGATAAGTCACCACGAGCATGGCAACTCTTATAAAAGAAGCATTTCATTGGGGCTTATTTACTGTGACTTATTTACTTATTTACTGTTTAATCCATTATCATCATGGTGAGGAGCATGGTGCCATATAAGCAGCTATGGTTTTGTAGAAGTAGCAGAGAATTCTACATCCAGATCCTCAGGTGTCAGAAAAGAAGGAAAAGAGAGTGGGGTGGGTGGGGGGGGGACTGTGTTGAATTTTTGAAACTTCAAAGCCCAACCCCAGTGACACACTTCCTCCAGTAAGGCCACACATCTTAATCCTTTTCAAACAGTGCCACTCCCTGATGGCTAATCTTTCAAATACATGAGGCTAGGGGGACTATTCTCATGCAAACCACCACAGCCTAGAAATGCTATTCAGAAATATATCTATTGCAGGTGCACATTCATTTCTACAGTATACATTTGAAGCTATTACTAAACCTCTGATTGCTAGCAGGGGCAATTTACTAAGATGCTCCCAAAGCCCATGTTTCAGCGGCTCTTACCCAGATTACTTCTGAGATGCCAAGAAAATCCTAGCAGTGTATTCATACGGTTTTATCATTATTTATTATTATTTTTGATTGCAACAATAAGGTGGCTGAACAGCAGTCATCAAAGACATTAACACACTCATTTCGACTTCCTCTCTGTCCTACTAGCCCATTAGCTAGCACTGCAATGAGTACATTCACTCTTTAAAATGGATTGTAATTTAGTTCACTGCTTATCTAAAGCTTCATTTTTATCCCCAGCGTAGAAGTACCTGGCAGCACTCTCACAGAATTTCCTGCTCCAAGTTTACCGTGGAGTTCTCCTAGTTTGCCTTGGTCATGGTGTCTCCTCACAACAACAGAACAATAACTAAGACCTTTACACCTCAAATACACACATACACAGGTATGCATGAGCACACGCATATCTCTCCTTAGGCTCAAAGCAGTCAACCTCAAATGTTGCAAAATGGTGACCTGACTTTCTATATTTTTATTATTGACATTCTCCATTCTTTATGTCTTTACCTCACTTTCTGTGTTTATGGCAAAATTCCCCATACAAAATAATTTTACCTATCTACTGTTTTTGGAGTTTGATTTTGAGAAACATAAGCAAATAGAAAGATTTCTGAATTTATAATTTATAAGCTTTCATTAATTTTTTCTTCAGCAGGCTTTCTATGTCTTATAACTCTGAAGACCCATATAGCCCATGTCCTTCCTTCAAGGTGCCACATATTACTAAAAAGAAAACACTGAATTGATTTCAAAAACTACCATCCACTCATTAGCTAGCACAAGGAAATCTCTTTTATGAGTTCTTAAAAGTTTTCAATTTTAATGAAAACGCTGGCATATTTTTGATATTATGAGAAAAATCTAAATAAAGAAAACTTTAAATGTACATTAAAAAAATATTTTCATACTCGACCTTGATCACCATAAGAGAGCTTAGTGGTTGAAACAGTAAAACTCAGAATCCATTGAGAACTGACTGATTCAACTACTGTGCCCCTAAAGCTCATGCTGAATTAGAGAAATTAATGGGCAAACCAAAGGAAAGGAGAAGGTGGATGTCAATAATGCCTGCATTCCCAAATAAGCAAGACTATAAACAAAAGGAATTCAGCAGTGGGTGGGTATGTCTTCGATGACTCAAAGGACTGGCAAATTAGATGTATGGACCTTTCTTTCTGGGTCAGCCATCTAAATTCAGCCTGGGTCAGTTGATTCCAAAAAAGTCATTATTTCACAACTGATTCACACAGTTCCTGAAAGGAGTATGGTTTTGCTCCAGGATTTGAAGATAGGAGTCTGCATCTTAGCCCTCTCATACAGAACAGTAATTGTCCCCCTTGTCAGACACCTGGACAGAAAGGCCAGGGATTAAATGAATACTGGAACTGCACTGCACTCACTATGGAGGTATGAGGAGCCTCAGCCCCACTAGCCAGACAGGATTGATAGCAACAAAACACGTTTTCCTTTTCTTGCCTTGCACTGGGTGGATTTAAGGGGAAATTCTGAATACCGGATGTCAGCTTGTTGTTTGTCCAAGGCACTTAAAACATTTTGAAGAGAAAGGGATTGCAAAGGGCCTTATCAAAAATTGCTTTTGGCATGGAGCTCTGCTTGACACGCTTCAACATAAGTGTAAAATGCCATGGCCGAGTTACAGCCCCTGCATCTGTGAGTTCATCATCACACAGCTCACAAAGCCCACACTGAAATGTTTCTCTTTCAGGCACTTGGGCGAGAGGTGGAGCTCAACGGATTTCCTTCTCTTTTTGTGATACCTAATAGAGTGGTCATTTTCCAACAGTTCGTAAATTAAGAAATAAAAAATGGATTTCAATGTTCATAATTTTACTCAGGGCAGCTTCTGGAGTGTGTATTATTAGTTTGTCCTAATGCAAAACTACTGACTGAAACTAATCTCCTTAATGAGGTTCATTTGTCCTTTGACAAAGCAATAAATAGTTTCCTCAAGAAAAACTTAACTAATAGCGTGGCCAATACTTTATAATTAATTTTCTTCCCCATCCTTGCAAGCATGAAAACAAATAGTAAATTTTTCATTTGTTCATCTCTTTAGAACAACTGTTTAGCAGAGATATGCTTGATTAATGGATTTAATTTGTCCCTTTCCTCTGTAGTCAGTTTTCATATTACACTGGTTATCAGAGGGTAGGACAATAATGTGGGCATTCTCATTGCCATCCACTCTATCAGTGTCAACCTGCCTTCTAGCTCTGGGTCTGCCTCTTTAACCTTTGTCGTCCGGCAGAATCTTTCATCAATCTGTGTTACAGTCACCTTGGGAAGAAAAGGCAGAAGCACTCAGTCAGCACTTACAGGTAGTAAAGTGTGTCATTATTTCTAACAAAATGCTGGCAGCCGTGTACCTTTCATTTCCAACCGAAATATGATTTGTGAGATCAGCAACACAAAACTGGTAAAAGAGAAAAATGGAAGGAACCACTCTGACCCACCACAAGGCCCTCCAAAATCAACAACAACCGCACACAAAATATCAAGTCTGTCCCTGTACCTGGGACCCTCTAAAATGACTGGAGCTAGTTTTGCAAATTGAATATTGTTTTCAGATAATAACAGACCTTTGTAGAGGTCAAATTGCATCATAAAAAAATATAATAGCAGTCCTCATAAAACTGGCCATTTCCTAGTAAGGTTCAAATCTTCATGGTCCTAGTATGTAGCTCACTTGACTTTTCAGGGCAACATAAATAACCACAAAAATTCAAGTAGAGGTGATATTTTATTATTATTATTTTCACCTGTGTGAAATATAGACTGTGTAGAAAAAATAGAATTGTTTACAAAACTTTGGGTGCCAATTTTTAATGGCAACTAAAAACTTAAAATAAATCCTTATGATTAGAGTTTTCCTGTGTGCATAAAATGTGGGGGTTTTTATGTATATTGTGGTGATATTTTATTTGTGCTGAAATGTGGTGATATTTTATTTGTGTGTTAATAAATAAAGCTTGCCTGGACATCAGGGGGAAAAGGCCAGCCATTTTAAATAAACAAGAAGTCAGATAACACATGCTCTTATTTCTTTAGCAGGCAGGATCTCTGTGTTTAAGGCCACACTAGGGAACACAGCCAAGCATGGTGACACACGCCTTTAATCCCAGTACCAACCATAGAGACCTGGAGGTCTGTACAGACAGACAGTGACAGAGCTGTGTAAGAAGAGGAAATGAGATAGCTGGGCTAAGAACCAATGGAAGGGCAGAAAAGCAAGGCATATAAGCCTGGGTAGACAGGAAGTCACGCTCCTTGGAAGCTGCTGAGTTGGTGAGGTAAGGTTAACTGGTGGTTTTCATATTTCCCTGATCTCTCTAAGGCTTTAATCCAAATTTCTGGCTTCGTGTTTTTTATTTGATAAGACCATTTAGAAATTCGTCTACAGTATATAATTTAACACAGTATTTTTCCTTTTTATATTAAAATCTGAACTATACTAAGTTAGTATGTTTAAAACATAACATAGAAAATATATTCAAAATATATACTTGTAGCTTAATTTTTTTCACAAAACTATTTTGGGTATTAAGGTCCAAACTTGAAAAAGAGTATTTCTGTATTATTAAGGATCTCCTTTAAATAGTTATTATAAAATTACTATATAATCTTCTTATAATACATGAGAATATCTTTGAATATTACTATTACGGTATGGTGAACAACTATTTCAAATTAATGCTTCAGGGAATAAATCAAAACCAAGACCTCTTTAAAGACTAAGTTTTTGACATTTAATTGAAGCAATCTTTTTACAATAATTTTGGGAGATTAAAATCCCCAAGCATGATAAAACATCTAACATTTAAGAAATTGTTACAATTTCTATGTAACTGTGATAGTTTTGAATGGAATGGACTTAAGATTTAGATTCAGCTGCCAGTTTTGTCATTTTTGAGTTGCTGGTGTCATTCTTTTTTTGTGCGAGAATAACACAATTGTCCTAAACTTCTTACTTACACAAATATGAGGCACTATTATATCACCTCACAGTAGCAAAACAATTTCAGTATTTCTTGCTGTGTGTCAATTTTCGTCATATATATATATGTATATATATATATATATATATATACATATATATATATGTGTGTGTGTGTGTGTGTTTCCAGAATGCCTTGTATTCGCCCATCTAACCTCCCAGCAACTTACCACATTCTTCTCACATAAATACACACATACATGTACCTACAGGCATTCTAACATCCTGCTGTGTGTACTCTTTCTCCTGTATAGATATGTTTCTGTCTCTAGGGTCCAGTGTTCTCCCCTTTTCTGTGTCTCTGGTCAAAAATTCCTATTTGTCTTTGTAGCTGGTATAAACTTCCCCTTTATTCAAAGTCCTTCTAGATCATTCCAGTTAAAATTGAATATTTCCTTCATAGTATTGAATATTTCCTTCATAGTACTGCTTCTCATTCTTTTAGTACCCCAATTATGATTTGAGATATAATTTTAGATAATATATGTATATGTATATATATACATATATATATATATACACACGTGTATATATACACGTGTACATATACACAAAACCATTCCGTCTGGATTAGTGTTTTCTCTAATCTTATCATATTTTTCTATCCTGTGCTTGCACAGAATGGAACACAGTAGCAGTGCATTGTGTATTGACTGGACAAAAGAATAACTTGTTCATAATTATAAATAAGCTTTGGTTTCAAATAACAAATTATTTTTTTAATTAGTAAGTAAAATCTATATTAAATGTATTTTGCATAAAGTATGAAGTCAGTTATAAAATAATTAGTTCAAAATATACTTACCAGTTTATGTATCCTCATATACTTATTAAAACTAATCAATGTATTTCTCATCACATAAATGTCAGTTAAATATTCTGGAAAAAAGATAAAGACCAACTTTTTCTTTTGAAATGTTAGAAATATAAAAGCTTTGTTTTACTTCACATACTCATGTATAATTCTAAAAAATGGTTTATATAGCAAAACATTATGTAATTTGGGGAGTTAAAATATAATCTTGGATTTCTCAAATTATTCCAAGTCATCATCAGTTATTATTATGTCTCAGAAGAGTACTATGGGGTCACAACCATAAATATTTTAAAACTTTAAATATTTGTTTTACAAAACTCAAATATAAGAGACAGATTAAAGGAAAAACAAAGTCAGCAAAGCCATTTCTGTGTTAGTTCTAACTTTAGTGGCTAATAGAGTGATGTACTTTAATAGTGGACAGGCAAATAGCTTAGAGATATTTATTGGTGATTCGAAAGGTACTTTGTTGATTCCTATTTGATTCAGCTGAGGTAGAGCACCAGTCCCCAAATATGTCTTCACTACTCCAAAGACACTAGTGTGCAGGTGACATCGGGGAAAGGTGATGGTTGCTCGTCATTATCAACAGAACTGGATTTGGAATGTCCTAGTAGTCGTGCCTCTGGGTATGTCTTTGAGGGTATTTCCAGAGAGGAAGGAAGACCTATCCTGCATGTTGGTGGCATCCTTGTGCCTAGGGTTTGGGGGTAAATAAAAAGGGGAAAGAACTGAGCTGAGAACCATCATACAACTCTCTGTCTCTGTCTCTGTCTCTCCCTTTCTCTCTGTTTCTCTCTGTCTCTGTCTCTCTGTTTCTCTCTCTGTTTCTCTCTCTGTCTCTCTCTCTGTCTCTCTCTCTCTCTCTCTCTCTCTCTGTCTCTCTCTAGCTTTCTGACTGTAGACATAGCATGTCTAGTTGTCTCACAGGCTAATGGCCACAGTCAGTCTTTCCACTCACCATACTTGTCCCCCACATTGTATTATGCCCACAGATGTGAGCCGAAATACGCCTCCCCTTCCTTGGGTCATCTTTGTTTCCGGGTTTCTGTCACAGCAGTGATATAATTCAAGCAAAGCAGAGTATTGGTGCTGACAAGTGGAGCTACTGGGATGGACCCAATCATGTGGTTTTTGAGATTTTGGAATTGGTTTGTGGAAGAAAAAATGGAATAATTCAGAACTACAGGCTCCAACCCAGAGTGTTGTAAGCAGAACTTAGTGGGTCATTCTCATGAGAGTTTGGAAGAGAATTATATATACAGACAGTGGAGCCCTAACTCGTGAGGTTTCAATGGGAAATCAAGGATTCTATGGGCAATATAATGGGGCTAGTCACTATTCATGTCACCTTTTAACTGGGTTCTCTCTGCTTATGCTCTGAAAATGTGAGTGAGTTTGCGTGAGTAAAGGATTAAATTGTTTGGTGGAAGAGGCATTTTAATGCAGGCCCTGGAAGGGTATCTACTCATGTTATTTATTAGTCAGCTATGGTGAGAGACAGCAGAGATAAATTAAAAATACTGTTTGGCCAGGAAAAGAGGGTGTGTGAGTTTGAGAATGCAGTCAAGGTACACGCGGAGAAAGCAACTCTGATTGATAAGGCGATTAGTTCCATTAAAGAGAAAACTCACTTTCTTCATGGGACAAAAGTAAAGGTACCTTTGGGGAAGACATCACCTATTGAATGCTCTAAGGTGGAAATGCAAACCCATTTGAAAACCCAGAACCTTGCAGGAAAGCAATGACTAGGTAAGTGTTTCCTTTGCAAATTTGGTCACGTAGGTGTGGCAGTCACCACAAGCAGTGGCATTTCCAGCTAGCAATAGAATTTGTCAGCATGGTCTGTCTGGTGCTAATTTTGTGGGCTTGTAAAATGTAAGCCATGAAGACTTTTATTAAGGTTTTGGAAAGCCACTGGGAACTGGGATCCTTGAGTAAATACATAGAAAGAGAGAAAGCAAACTGAGCACCATTGTGCATCTCTCTCTGCTTTTTCTGACTATAGATGCAATATGACTAGCTGCTTCCTGCATAGTCCTGAGAGTTCAAACCACTGTTGCTTCACATCTTCCCCACTGTGGGGAGACTACATCCTCAAACTGTGTATGAAAAGTCCTTAAATATTTTTGTCACGACGCTGAGAAAATAACTAATAAAAGAAGATAAAACATTTTCCCCGTGTCTGGATTTTAATATATTAAAGTATTAAAAGATAAAAATCCAGTCCTTTGTATGGTAGAGACCATCTCTCATGCAATAGACTCTTAACTAAAAACAAAACAAATCAAAACACTTCATCTTAGAACAGGCGATTTTTTTTTTTTGTAGTTATTTTACTCAGGAACTTTTTGGAGACATACAAGTGCATGACTGTTTTGGCTGTATTTATTTATAAATTTGGTGTCCTCAATGTTCCATACCCAGTGATTGAAAGCACATAATAAGTAAGCAATAAAGATGTGGCTGATGCTCAGTCCATGGACACTGTACATGCCTTTGAATCCACTATTACCTTTTAAATTCATATATATGTTAGAATATAATTGTTCCATGGTATGTGCTGATATAAGAAACACGGTACTAATTCCAAGAAATATCAATGGCTAATGGTTACTCTCAAAAACTATTTCTTTTATTTTTGAGGTTATAATGTCAATGTTTTTTTCTACCACCCAAACTCTTTTCAATAGCTATCCTTGCTCTCTTTTAAATTAATGGCTTTTTAAAAATGATATATGTTCCTAAATACAGCCTGCTCAGTCTGAATAATGTCACTCATACACACACACACACACACACACACACACACACACACACACACACACACGCGTTTTCAGAGCTGACCAGCTGATATTAGATAACCAAGTGTTTTGTTTTGTTTTCTTTCTTTCCTGTGGCCTTCGTCTCCCACTGTCAACATTATTTAAATCACTTGCAGCTCCTGTGTAGGGTTGAGGCCTTCTGGTCTTTCCCTCAGCCGCTGTAACATGGCTCTTGTCATTGTCCTTCTCCAGCTCCTGTGTAAGCGACCATGCTGATGATGAAACCCTACGATCATAACTTCTTACACTACCAGCAGTGACAGAGTCTCAGAGTCAGTGCCTTCCTCCTTTGGCTCTTGCCGTCTTTCTCCAACCTCTTCAGGAATGTTCCTGAGCCTTAGGTGCTGAGGTTGTTTTGAGAAGGCTGCTTTCTGTTTTGTTTCATCGCTTCGTTTGGCTTTGTTTGGTTTGTTTTTTTAAGTTACACTGCATTAGCATCTTCATGAGGTTAGGACAAAGTGACTGGGTATTTGTTAGGTGGCTATACTGTGCTTGAGGTTTAGTTCTAGGGCTACTCTTATAATCATCGATTCTAATAAGTTATATATTATTTGGACACATATGATTCCATTTTTTGAAATGGGCATAAGATGTAACTCCCAAAATGCAATCACATTCAATAACCTTGAAAATAGACAGTTTGTGCTTGTCTATTAAAAAGGAAGTGACAGTGGACGCGGTGGCATCTGCATTTAATCCCAGCACTCAGGAGACAGAGTCAGGTTGATCTCTGAATTTGATGCCAATCTGATCTACATACTGAGTTCTACCAGGTCCCATGGAAAACCAGGGAAAGTCTCACTGAGCACCTGTGGCTCTTCCCAGCACTTCTAACCCTGCCCCTCTACCCTAAACCTCTCCAGCCCAGGGGCTGGACTTGGCTTCTCTTCCCTCAGCCTCTTTCCTACATAAAGCTGCCATTCTCTTTGTATTCCACTCTTGGCTCCTGGCTAGCTCACACTTGGTTGTCTTCTTTTTCCTCCTGACTCTCTTCTCTCTCTCTTACACTCTCAATCTCTACACCTCACTCCATGGGCAGTTCAATCTGGTACTTTTGAGATTCCTTTGGTTACAATAAAATCCTTCTCTGTAGCAAGCATTTTTGTTGAATGCCAGCTCACAAATAATAACATGGAGACTTCCTATTAATTATGAAAGCTTGGCCATTAGTTTAGGCTGGACCCACTAGCTCTTATAACATGAATTAACCTGCTTTTATTAATCTACGTTCTACCACATGGCTTGCTTACCTCTTCTCTGCACAGCATATCTGACCTCTTCATTGTCTTCCTGGTGTCTCTTGTGCACTTAGACTCTTCTTCCCATTGAGTTCCCCTCTTTCTGGAAGTCCTGTCTATACCTCCTGCCTAGCTATTGACCATTCAGCTTTTTATTACACTGATCACAGCAGTACATCTTCACACAGTGTACAAATATCCCACAGCACTTCTCATGTCCTCATTTTCATTAAAGTTCCAGGTCAAACAGGGCTACATAGTGAGACTCTGTCTCAAAGTACACACACACACACACACAC
>CABHPH010122953.1:14031-43690 GCA_902168325.1 Peromyscus nudipes
AAAGTACACACACACACACACACACACACACACACACACACACACACGCAAATTAACAAATACAAAGAAAGTGATTAAACCATGGATATCTAACAGATGATATCGGCTTTAAAAACATAATTCTTATATTAGTAAATTCCTAAATAATGTTGATAATTACTCTTGAAGGCATAAGGAAATGTTTGCTTTATTTATTTTGTTTGGAGATGGTCATAAATGATTTTATACATCAAACAGACTAGAGAAAGACATCATAAATTCCTAAATGAAGGGATATTTTTTATTATTATTATTATTATTATTAATATTAATATTAATATTCACTACAAGTAGGAAAAAAGAATGTAAGAGTCAGAGAATGAGGAAGAGTAGTATAAAATGTCCTGTTGTGGACATAACATGGCTGATGAGCATTTGAACTCACAGCAAGTGAGGTTGCCTGTACAAAATAAATCTAATAAAAACTATAGTGTGGATGAGGAGGGGACTCCTGAGGTCAATCCCTAGTTAGGAAGCTATGGGTAGTTGATAGCTGAAGAACAATGGAGAATCAGATCTCTTTGAAAATGTAGACACTAATAGATTGCACAAGACACATTAAATGTTCCCATACCCATGGCTATTACCAATTTGACCCATGAGTTTATTGATAATAATTTTAAAAGAAGACATGAAGTAAGGAGCTGTCATGTTGGTGTGTACTAGATGGGGGGGGGGATAAAATAAAATAAAAAAAGAAGTTAGAATGTTTAATTAAATACAAATAGAAATTATTCACAACTTGAAATTGAATATGATAAAAAAAATTCACACAGAACCTGGAAATAAGACAAGAAAATTAATTAAAGCATCTCCAGTATCATTGGGCTCACAGGTAAACAGCATTGTCTACATGGTGCTACTTTAGACTTCCTTTTGAAGGAAAGCACGGTGGCACATGTTTTTAATCACAGCATTTTGGATTTTGAGATAGGAAGATTACAGTTCTAAGGCCAAATTGAGCTAACTAGGGAATTCAGGATATTCTGGGCTACATAGAAAGACCACTAGAGAAAAAGAAAGGAGAAAGGAAAGAGAAGAATTATCAAAGAATACCTAATTTTTATGACTAATTTAAGATTTATGAACAAGAACTCCTGGACAGAAATTTTTTCTGCTAATGCGGATTGTGTGATCAGAACATTAAAGCTGTGGAGAGATTGGAACGTTGAAAGAAAAGAGACAAATTATCTTGGTCATCTTTAGTCCTCTTAACAGATATTTATTGTCGTTCTCTTCATAACTCCTAATGGATTTTCTGATCATTAAGTACATTTTTTTTGGAACATATGTACAGATTATTAGTTTCCACCAACCGAAGGGCTAAAAATGCTGTCAAATAGCATCTAAGACCTATAGCAGAGTTTCCCCGCTATGCTTTAACTCATCTACTTGATATATTCACCATTGAATTTGATAACTTCCAGGATTATGACTTTCTTTGATTACAGTGAAGAGATTTCATGAATCTCAGAACAGACCTTGAACTTTAGACTTTTAAACATTGTTGAGACTGTGATAGAATATGGGGACTTTTAAAGTAGGACTAAATGCATTTTGCATTATGATATTGTTACAAGCTCATGGGGGTCAGGGAGTGGAATGTGACAGTTTGAATGTAATTGCCCCCCCATAAGCCCAAAGGGAGTGGCACTATTAGGAGGTGTGGGCCTGTTGGAGGAAGTGTGTCACTATGAAAGCAAGCCTTGAGGTCTCATATATGTTCAAACATGCCCAGTAAGACAGTCCACTGCTGTCTTCTGATCAAGATGTAGCCAGCACCATGTCTGCCTGCACACTGTCATGCTCCCTGCCATGATGATAATAGAGTGTAAGTGAGTTCCACTCCCCCAATTAAATGCTTTCTTTATTAGACTTGCTGTGATCATAGTACCTCTTCAGTGTAGCTAGAGTTTTCCAGTCCTACTTGGCCCATGGTCAGGACAAATCTCTCTCACCTGCCAGTCCCACAGCCACTCAGACCCAACTGAGTAAACACACAGAGACTTATATTGTTTACAAACTGTATGGCCATAGCAGGCTTCTTGTTATCTAATTCTTATATCTTAAAGTTGCCACATGGCTTGTAGCTTACCGGTATCTTTTACATGTTGCTTGTCATGGTGGCGGCTGGCAGTGTCTGTCCCTCTGCTTTCCACTTCCCAGAATTCTCCTCTCTGCTTGTCCGGCCTATACTTCCTGCCTGGCAACTAGTCAATCAGTGTTTTATTTATTAACCAATCAGAGCAACACATTTAATATACAGAACATCCCACAGCACTTCAGAGTGATAGAAATCCCAAGACAGAAGTCAAGCTTCCCTTAGTATGATACTAAGATCACTTCCTATTGCCTGCAAGATGTAAGACTCTCAGCTACTTCTCCAGCACCATGTCTGCCTGTATGCCCGATGTCCCACCATGATAATAATGAACAAATCCTCTTAATTGTAAGCCATTATGTCAATTAAATGTTTTCCTTTATAAGAATTGCCATGGTCATGATGTCTCTTCATAGCAATAGAAACCCTAACTAAGACACACGGCCTGTAAACAAATATTTCAGTTACCCCAAATTCTGTGTTCCAGTGTGACAACATTTTGATGAAGTTTCTGTAAACTTAAAGATGCTTCTCGTCAGGCCAAAGACATCTATGAACAATCTATATCTGGCTCTCTGGACAGAAGGAAAATGTACATGCTTTTAACTCAAATCTGTAGTGTTTGCTCAGCATTAAAGATATGAGTCTATTCCTGCTGTTTTACAGATACCCATTACCTGCTTTTCCTATGATATGGATTTCAGTACAGATTGGTAATACTAATGTATCTAAAACATTTCTGTTATTTTATAAAATAAGAATCCGTGTAAGCTTCAGAAAATCAAGAGAGTCCTAAGATTTAGATCCAGTTCTCACAGGTCAAAAGGACTCCAGATAAGTACAGCCTAAATTTCCATACCTGTCTATTCCTGAGGATGATGTCCTTCTCCCTCTCCTGTCTTGGGACTTTTCTCCTTCCCCAATTACTAAGACTATAGGCTTAAAAGTTCCAATTATAATTTTTCCTTTAAATTCCTAAATTTTTACTTTTGTTGCTAGTCTATATCTGTTTCAGCAGGATTCCACTTGGCTCACTGACACATCCAGGCATCAGCTACTGACTTCAACCTGTGAGCCCTGGACTTTCTGAAAGTTGAAATGGATCAATCCATCTGATATGAATGCTCCTTGTTTACAGCTGGGTTATATCAAGTGCTTCTGATAAATGCCCCATTGCCTAAATTCCCTGCTTACCTTTGACTAGCCTTTCAGCCTTCCTTGACTCTGACCATCTATGCCTCATTTCAACTTGAAGCAGCTATAGAAGAGAGTGCATTGTCCTTGACCCTGAAACAGGCTAAAAAGGCCAAGTCAAAAGAAAACTCCATAACATGGGGAACAAAATTGCTACCTGTAATGTAATGCCTATTGATATACCAAAAAAAATCATAGCTATTAAAAACAAATAGACCCAACTCTATTAAGAGATAGATTCATAAACTTAGATAATTCTGTAGTATAATAAGACATTCAACTTGCTCTAAATAAAATGTAGAGGCTGTCAAATGACTTTAAGATGATCAAAATGAATCAAGGGTTTGATTCTGGTACTAACTCAAGGAGGAGAATGAAGAATCCAGGAATATAGAAATATAAAGTTGTAAACCTAAAGAGATGAGACCTGACAGTCATGACCTCTGTCAGCTCCTAAAGGTTAACTTTTAACAATGGCTTTCTGCTTTATAGCCAGTTCCTCTATCAACAGCCAGGAGTTAATTTTAATGATAACCCCCTTGCCTGTTATAGCCAACAACTGCTCTGGATCATGGTTAACTTCTAATAGTTGTTTCTATGTGACTCTTACCATGCATCCCATGCCTAATGCTTGCTTCTTACTATAAAAGGGGGCTCAAAACCCGCCCCCTATTGCCACAGTATCAGAAGCCTGAACTCTGCCTGTGGTCCCAGTTAACTGGTAAGCTTTTCTTGCCCCATGGTGATTGGAATAAAGTTTGCTTCTGGTTCATAGACTTTGGCTGTTTGTCCCCCATCATTTGCATATCCTTGGGACCCAACACTCAACAGTGATACAAGTCCTCCAAGAAGGTCACAACTCCTAATAGTGCCACTCCCTTTGGTCTTACGAGGTTCAGTTACGTTCAAACTAGCACACCATGGTTACTGGTATTGTCTTCAAGATAATTTATCATCTTATCTCCTTTGAGGTGAGAGTTACATATTTTGCATTGTCAGACTTCAGGCTTTAATGAATACATGTAAGTTTGTAGACTTCTGTATGGTAGACCTTAAAATAATTTTTCACCAGTGAAACAAACACCAGAGATTTATGAGACTGTTTGATATTAACTGGTTTCTACCTATTGTGGTAATATCCTCACATTGACTGTAGCTGTCCTGCCTGCCCAGATGCTCTTCAAATTGATCATAACATTTGATTCTTTAGTATCAGAATTTTAATATTAAATTAAGTAAAATTATATTAAGTATAATGAAATTACTACCTACATATAGAATATCCACAAATTAAACAACATGGGCAGATGTTTGTCTTTATCTTTAGCACCTCTAAAGCTCAGATAGCAAAGTTGGAAAAATATTTTATTTTTGAGTTTTAAAATTTGTATATATGGAAGCATCATGTTCTGTGAATTATGACACTTTAGCTTAAATGAGGAGAGTAACTGGTTAGAATAGGCTTGATACTGAAGGCCCCTAAGCCTTGCTACTCAAAGCCCAGGGCAATAATATTGAAAGTTCAAGGTCTATGTGGGCTACAGAGGAGAGTGTAAATGTATTTTAAGTTTCTTTTTTATTATTTCCAAATGGCCTCAAAATGTAGAACAAATTTTTGTAATAATACTGAACTAATGCTGATGAGTATGCTATTGCTTAAGCCTTGGGTGAGAATGAATATCATGGTTAAGTACAACCGACAGAACAAAGCTGCCCAAGTCATAGCCACGAACAAAAAGAAAAAAAAGGAGAAGACCAAGGGTTGAAATTCCAATGTCCCCCTTGAAGTCATGCTCCTTATGACCTTAAAGACCTGTTGCATCATAACTCTTACAGTTAGTACCCGTTCCCATAACAACAAGCTGTTGGCTGTGTCTTCAGCACATGGGCCTTTGATAGAAAATTTAGAATACAAAGTGTAGCAACAGAGATGCCTGATTTACCAATATTCCAAAACCGAGTTATGATCTTCAGAAATAATCTTCAGCGTTGATAACCATGGTTTGTTATGTGAAGTTATATCAAAGAATCACCCTAGTAGAAAGAGTTAATGAGGAGAATGAAGAAGACCCTGAAATGAAAGATAGAAAAAAACTCAAGACAGCTCTATCTCAAAATACTTCTATAAATCACTTAACAAATTCCTGTATGAGTGTGTTGGTCACATGCATAGGAATGTTGTCACAGGTATGAGGGTTGTGAGTACCCATGTATGCGTGAGCATGTAGAAACCTGAGGATAAGCTCAGGTGTCAGTATTCAGGAGCTGTTTACCTTGATTTTGGAGAGAACCTTCCTTGGCCTAGAACTCACCATTTAGGCTAGGGTAGCTGGCCGAACTCACCATTTAGGCTTCAGTGGCTGGCCAGAGATTCCCTGGGATCTACATGGTTCCACTCACTCAGTGCTGAGATTACAAGCCAGTTCACTCCTACCTGGCATTTTCATGTGGGTTCTAGTGATCAAATTCAAGTCCTTGGTCTTGAAAGACAGGCATTTTCCAGACTTACCAATCTTTCCAGTCCCAGAGTTATGTCATTTTAAAACAAATTTTTATTTTTATTTTTTTTCAAATTCTTCTATATTTCAAGAATGTTCTGTTGTACATGATTTTCCATATTACAATTATTATTTTAATGTTGACTTGACCCAATAAAATTATTTGGTACTTTGTGTAACAGAGTGTAGTGTATATTTGTTATTCTATTACTCAAAAGGCTGAGGTCAGAAAACTGTGCTCAAGACCAATCTGGATATAGTAGTGAATTCAAAGCCAGACTGAGTTGTATAGGGAGATAATCACCTTCAAAAATGGAAATTACATAAACATTGCATTTTTGGCTTATTGTGAACAAATAGCATATTTATTATCATAACACCTTGCTGCCAGAACAGAGTCTAGGATTTTTTTTCTATTTTCACTTTTTGATATTTTTATATTACTGATTTCTTTTCTCATTCTCCCCATATTATCTTTCTACATATATGGTGAAATTCATTTTAAATATGAATGTCATTTTAAGTGAATGTATTTCTTATTTTAAATCTCATTCTATCAGTCAGTCAGGATGCAGTAAAGAAACATGAATCATCTCTGATTTTGCATCTTATATTTTGTCCTAGTTAGGATTAAACATGACACCTTAGGCATGATTGCCAAGTGCTTTCCACTAAGCTACATATTCAGCCCAGCTATTTGTACAGAAGAACACACGCACACGCACACACACACACACACACACACACACACACATACACACCAGACACATAGAAAGAGAAGGGGTGGTGAGTGATAGAGAGAGAGAAAGAGGAAAAATGAGAAGCAAACAGATATTGGTATAATAAAAAAGCTATAAATTAAATTATACTGACACAAATGTAATCGATACAGATACAACATCCATAATGGATACTTAAGTTCAAACAGACATTGGGAGAACATTACAGTTAAAAAGCAGAGATACCACTGTGTTTAGACTCCAAGGAAACTTGCTTGCTATCTCTGAAGTTGTATGATAAGGAAGTTTTTAAGAGGTAGAGTGAAAAAACAAACAAACAAACAACTAAAGCCTACTCACACGATAAAACACAACTGGATCCATGATACTGAGTGAGATTTCCTGGGATTACACTACAGAGAGCAGAAAGTACAACATGGAAGAGTAAGTTATGTCTTCTGCCACTAGATAGCTAGATTCCTTCTCTTTATTGTATCCACAGGGTCTAAGGATGAACACCATGGCAGGTGTGTGAATTTTCAAAATGCAAGTCCTAGCAAAGCAGACCACAGAATTAGGAGCCTGAAACTGAGAAAAGCCTTAGTGGATGTTAGGTCCAAAGTAGACCTAAAAGTGACAGAGCCGGTGACAATGAGCTAAAACAGAAAGAATCTAACAAAGTAAAAAGAATTGCTATTGGGTAATCAAAAACCTAACCTCAGCTTTCTTCAGGAATCTCCCAAGGCAGGGTTTCTATTTGTTAGCAAATTCAGGATTTCCATCATCTGCCCTAAAGTGCAACTCTCTGGGGCAGGAATATTTAGTTCGCAAACAACCTGCTACAAATCAAAGCCTCTATGCTGACTCCCAGGCTGCTCTGACCCAAATCTCTCCTCCCACTGATGTCCCCTTAAAACTGACAAAGCTTCTGCACCCTGCTATTCTGCCCTTTGGCTCCCCAAATAAACTTTCCTGTCTACCCATGGATTGGGCTAGTTCAGTGGTTTCGCTATGCAAGTTCAAGTTTTTTCTCCATCTGATTGAATATCACAGTTTTAAATAACAGAGACATATCAGTGCATGTAGGCAAGGACTTTTCCAAATGCATTATATAATTCCAGGTAACATAAATATTTCCATGAAATATGGATTTTAATGATTCATACACGGAGAGACACTAAATGAGATAAGCAAATAAATATTGGTATACTAAAAATGTATAAATAAAATTATATATACGTGTGTATGTTTATATGCATGTATGTATTTTCATATTATTGGTTATTTTCAGTTAGAGAAACATTTATTTTAAAGCAAGTTCATTTTCATATAACATAAAATACTGAATGCCACTCTTCTTTCTCTTTGAAAGCTCTGTCCCTAGATTAATCTGTTAACTATTTTCAGGCTCTTACTGTGTATTTAGAATATGTCCACTAACTTATTTACTTATTTAACAAACATTTGTTAAGCTCTTTATATGTATTAGGATTTCGCAATTTTGTAAGTGACTTAAGAAAATGGAAAGTATCAAGGTGCTTCAAAGATGCTGAAATTAGAGAAGATAAAAGTTTAACAGTGCTATAAACTGCACTAGAAAGATGACTCAAAGGCAATAAATGGATATTACAAAAGAAAAACATCAAGTCTGTACTTGCATAGAGACTATAAACCAACATTGTAATCATGAGTTAAATATGAGACTTAGAATCATTTTGCTAGTGATCCATTCCAATATTAAAAATGAAAATTTAATATATTGTAACATACCATCATTATTGTCCAGAGAAATGCTCTATTGCAGTGAATACAAATTGTGGTGTCATCATAAAAACACAATAAATTGAATGCATAAAAATACTGCTGCACATTGAAATCATTTTACAATTTCTATTAGCCATCAAATTTCTAGTCATGCAAATGTAAAATACATAAACATATGTTAACAGAGATATAATTATCAAATAAATATTAACTTCCATGAATAGTTTAGAATTATAGAAAAATAACATATCACTCAGAATTAGCTTTTTCTAGACTATTATCTTAATATGAATAATAACTCATCATTCTGTTCTACTTTCACTTTAATCTTGTATATGACCATTTCATGTTTCTACCCAATGGTAATAATATTTGGTAATATTTTATTTGGTTTCTATTTTCTTTTGTGTTGGGTGGTTAAGGGATAGCTAACATTAAACAAGCTGTGTGTCTTACAAAAGGAAATATGAGTGTCAACATCTGAAAGGGGCACTCAATTCCCACAGGAGAACTAGGAAGAAACTGTAGTAGAGTATTCTCTCCCTCCATTGGAAGTTAAGTATTTGCTTTGAGACATATATTCTTAATTCAGAAAACTGTAATAAAGTCAAAGTATTACTTCACAGTTATAAACTATGTTTAAGTTGTGGTTAGAATTTTTTAAAAAAGAGCAAATGCAGAACAGGTAAATGATTTCTGGATATTAGTAAATATACCCCCCCACACATGCCTGTGAATTAATGAAGCCAGTTTAAGTAGCATTTTTGTGTCTTTTTTAAAATGGTAATTTTTATAAAAGAATTAAAATTGTATATCTTCAAATAAATTTCCACATTTATGAATAATTTGAGTATTGTAAACTATCAAAAAATTAGGAGTAGTTAACAGTGGCCATCAGGTAGATATTGTTTGGTGTTTTCTGTCTATTTTCCTGAAAATTATTAGGCTGATGTAGTTCACTGACTAGTAGACCACATGTAAGATGTAGTATCTGCTGCTAGAGAGTGTAAATATATTGGTTGACTCTTATTTTACTCTAATTATTAGTTTGAGTAATGGATGTATGAATAGATTTTGTTGAAGTTATAACTGAAAGCAGAAAAATGAAGAAAATACAATATTTTTACATGTAGTTCACAGGGATATACAGGCTTTCTAGACCTTTTTTGGTAATTTTGTTTCTTCAAGATTAAATTTAATACAATTTCAGACAGAACTCATACTACTGAGAAAAGAATTCTTGGTAACTATGAGTTCCCTAATGTTTTCATTTCTAAAGGATATTAAATTCACTTTATATCAAGTAGATTTATCTTTTATAATTGAGAGAATTCAGGCATTAGAAAATTATGCTCATAAACACAGACCAGTTTACTAGAATTATGCAAATCAGATCTAGAATCTTCATCTACCATCTCACCAGCTCCCTGTTTCTAGGGACATAATACTCCAGAGTGAGAAATCAAATAACTGCCTTTGTCCAGACCTACCTTTCAAATTGTGTTGCTTTACAACATGAAAAAAATCTACAGCTTTAGTATTTATGTTTGTTTGTTTGTTTCTTTCTTTCTTTCATTCATTCTTTGTTCATTCGTTTGTTTGTTTTTGTTGAGACAAGGTTTCTCTGTGTTGCCTTGGCTGTCCTGGAACTCACTCTGTAGACCAAGCTGTCCTCAAATTCACAGAGATCCCCCTGCCTCTATCTCCCAAGTATTGGGATTAAAGGCATGTGCCACTACCACCGAGCTATATTTCTTATCTGTACCAAATACATTATATATAATATTTTAGAGTTAAACTCCATGAAAACTTCGAAACATGAAAATTATCAACTTTATTTTATATCAAGGAATGAGTTCCTCATGAATAATAAATTTCTACTATTTTTGCTTCATAGTCAAAAGCCAAATGATGATATTCATGGAAATAAGTGTTATTTGTGCTTCCTAGTATTTTACAATAACCATTCACTTGACTGAACTATGTTAACATATATAAACTTATTCATAAGTTTGTTTTCCTTTTAAGGTGCATTATGTCTCAGAGTTTTTCCTGCTTTATTGTTTACAGGAATCTCTGAAGATCTTGTCAAAAATTTAGATAGTTTCAAGACAGACCTGATATTTTGCAGTTCTCACACATTTCCAGGTGATGCCAAAGCTGCTGGTCTATACATAATGTTTTGATTCTCAGGAGTACTATAAGACTGAACCTTGGAACCATGGTAGACTAAGATTGGTTTTTTTTCTGCACTGAGGTCAGGGACATGTACAGGGATGCAAGTCATCATCTGCCTTCATTCATGGAGGTAGTTGCTAGGAAAATAATGACTGGGGACCAAACACTGTGATTTCTGAGATGTTCTTTACATTCTGACATGTTCCTTAAGTTACATAGGATAAGAAACAACTAATTAATTGCCTAAAATTACTGTCAAATCAGATACAAGAGGAGTTGAGAGTGATTTAAAGGTTTAAATGTGGAAGCATAACACAAAAAGAAAGTTCTGAATAACCCAGTTAAGGGGCTCATCCCTGGGGAAGACTAAATACTCCCTCCAACTCAACTCAACTCAAGTTGAGTGTATGCCTTTGTCAGGGGTGAGCCTCTTGAGGTTACACCTTTCCATTTCATCATGTCTATTGATGTTGTCATTGTTAGGAAGTCCTTTAGACAGCTTTATTGTTCCAGTATCATGGATATAGCTTCCCCATCATTTCTTAGAGATATCATCTCACAATAGACTTCATGTTCTTCTACTTCTTGATACTATTCTGCTCTCTCTGCTGATATGCTCCCAGAGCTTTAGATACAGATCATATAAGCAACAAAAAAACAAACTTAGGATGTTGATATTTATATATTTATATGCGTGTGTGTATGTGTGTGTGTGTGTGTAAGAGAGAGAGAGAGAGAGAGAGAGAGAGAGAAAGAGAAAGAGAGAGAGAAAGACAGACAGTGAGAACAATAAAGTAAAAGTGACCATGAATTTTAGTGAGAGGGGTAATGGGATTATTTGGAGGGAGGACAAGAAAGGGGGTGATGACATAATTATATTTTAATTAAAATAAAAGTTATTAATAAAAAAGAACTTAGTGAATCAGGCATTACTTTGGAAGCAGAGGCAGCCTTGCAGTGAAGAGCTCACAGAAGGAGAGAAGGCCCGTAAGGGTAAGGAAAAGAGTTTAGCTGGACCGCAGACAATTTCACTTTACAAATTTGCCTTTGGCAACAGAAGAATGTGCTGGCACTGTCCTAGCAATGCTGTTTCAACACTCTGAGAAGTGGAAATAGCCACAGGTTAGTCAGACTAGACGTTAGAATCGATCTTGAGAGCTTTACAAATTATGTTGGCATAGACTATGGCTCAATTGGACTACATTTAGTTGTTTGATCATTAGAACATTTTACGTTACTTAGGGGAAATTCATACGAAGCCAAAGTAAAACTATCTATGTTGTGGATAATTAGGCCTCTGAAGGCTACTCAGAGACCTAAGCATTATTTGAAATACTGTTTCTAAGGAAATGACTTTATTATCCAGTATTTGGAATTGAGTCTCTACAGAATTCTGAAGAATCCAAGCAGAAGGCACATGAGACGTGTTCTACAGAGGAGTAATTGCTAGGATACAACAAATTCAGTGAGAACAAGTTGAAGCACAGGGGCCTTGTAAACATTTTAGTACCTGCTTAATGTAAAACAAGAGAAATTTGCATCAGAACATTTTTCATACTTTTTCCTCTTGATAGAAACTATTTTCAGGTGTGTTATTATTACAGTACTCAGAACATTTCCAAATATTACCCAAATAACATATTATTAATCTTAGTGACCAAATTCATGAGATGAAAAAGGCTTGTCTGCATCAATTCAATGATATCTATTGATGCTACAGTAAATATCCTAAAGAATCTCACTGTAGGAATAGACAGATGCTGGCTTATAACAGGAATCTTAAAAGGTCTTATTAAATAAAAAATCCAGAGCCAGATTTTGGAGTGAAAAGCTGAGAGATCAGAAAAGCAGAAAGAGAAGCTAGCCACGTTTTCACTTCCTTGGAGATCCTCCACCAAAAAAACCTACTTCCTGTATACCTGCGCCTATATGACTTCCTATTCAGCCATCTCATTTCCTCTCTGCCCAGCTACATCACTTCCTCTTCTAACCCAGATCAGACACTTCCAGTCTGTCTTCACAGACCTCCAGACCTTTATAGTTAACTATTGTTGGAATTTAAGATGTGTGCTATCGTGCCTATCTCTGTTCCCAGTGTGGCCTTGAACTCACAGAGATCAGACTCCCTCCCAAGGGATAGGATTAAAAGCGTGTGCTACCACTGTCTGACTCTGTGTTTACTATAGTGGCTGGCTTTTTCCTCTGATCCTCACATAAACTTTATTGGGGGACACAGACAAAATATCATCACAAAGGCCTTATTTACTACCTTTAGAACAGAGTAAAAGATGAGAAATAGATTACAAATCAAAGTGGAATGGCAAATTGTAGCTAGAGTTTTCCTGCCTGGCCTACAGTCAGGACAAATCTCTCTCACCTGCCAGTCCCACAGCCGCTCAGACCCAACCAAGTAAACACAGAGACTTATATTGTTTAAACTGTTTGGCCTAATGGCTCAGGCTTCTAGCTATCTAGTTCTTACATCTTAAATCAATCCATTTCTATAAATCTATACCTTGCCATGTGGCTTGTGGCTTACCTGTATCTTCACATGCTGCTTGTCATGGCGGCGGCTGGCAGTGTCTCCCTCTGCCTTCCTGTTCTCTCAGTTCTCCTCCCCGTTAGTCCCGCCTGTACTTCCTGCCCGGCCACTGGCCAGTCAGTGTTTTATTTATTGACCAATCAGAGCAATTTGACATACAGACCATCCCACAGCAGCAGATTATTAAAAGTATTTATTAAATTACATTGTTTTAATTAGCTTTCATAGAATTTTATAGTGAGATCAAGATACATCTTACTGCTATACTTTTAATACTTATTTTCAATGAATATGATAAAGATTTTATGGTATATGAAATATGCAGAATTGACACTGACATATCCAAATTCACAATTTAAAAAATTCTGATAAATTGAACTAGAAAGTCAGATCTACAAAGATAAAGTTTTTAAATGAGGATAAATTTTACCTTACATTAAAAATACCAAGACCATTTACTAAAATAATAATCATTACTTATCTTCAAATATTTGGAATAATTTGTCATGTAGAATATTTTTTTATATTATTTGTGTATAATTGTGGGAAAGAAAAAGGAGAATTATTAAAAAAAATTCAAAATAGTTAGTTGTAGAACACAAATGAACTTTCTTTCCCTATAGGAGCTATCATTTTCAGAAGGCTTATAGAATTGATATCTAGTTATGGTCCTAGACCTAGAAGTTCAATAAAATTTAAATATAGGTCTAGGGCACAATAAACTTGTTCATAGGATGGAAATGGGGATGTGGAGATTTTATGCATTTTCAAAAAATTTCATCATAGCAATAGAAACCCTAAGTAAGACAAATTGGTAACTGAAATAGATTGTTGTTATAACTAGGTTTCTAAGTATCCTCAAAAGGCATATATATATTATAAAAATATATAATATATATATATATAAGATTGGTTGTCATCCTGTTGCTGTTCTTTATTGAGAGGTGCTGCAACCTTTAGGAGCAAGTCCTCAGAGGGAGCATGGTAGGTTATTGGGGAGAGTGTGTGTAGAAGATACTGGAAACACACCCCTTTTTTCTGTCGTCTTAGCTGTCTTTCTGTCTATTCTTTCTGTTTTCCTTTTTTCTGTCACTGTAACATGAACATGTTTTTGTCTGTTATAAAATTGAAGACATGACTGAGGACATGCCCCAAAGCATGATGGCAAAGCCACCATAGATGGAAATCTATGACAGGATAAGCTAAAATATACTTCTTCTAGGTTAATTTAGATATTTTGGCACAGCAAACTCAAATGACTACCACAATATGTTTTCTTATTTTTCATCTAATTTTAGGATTCTTCTGATAGCACAACTTATTTCTAGGTGCTCTATTCTTCCTAGTGATCTAATAATTATCTTGGAAATTGCAAGTTAGCAGCACATGACCAGTACCTTAGGCAGAGTAAACTGGTACTTTCCTAACCCAGGACAGAGTTAACTGTCTAGCTTAAAGGATGGTGGCATTTGGATTAGACTGTGCAACTATTCTTTAATGTGTTTTTCTTTGTATTTATTCTTCTTCCATGCAATACATCATGACCACAGCCTCCCCTCCCTCCACTCTTCCCAGTTCCCCTGCTCAACCTGTCCTCCTACCACTCCTCCCCATCTCCTCTCACATTCCCCCTCCCCCAGATCTACTGCTCCTATGCTTCCCTTCAGACACAAAGCAGGCCTCCCAGTGATATCAACTCAACAGGCTTAACAAGTTACAATAAAAATAGGCACAAACCCTCATATTAAGGATGGGTGAAGCAACGCAGTAGGAGGAAAAGGGTCCCAAGAGCATGCAAAAAAGTCAGAGATACCTCCACTCCCGTTGTTATGAGTCCCACAAAACTCCCAAGCTAAACAACCACAGCTTGTCTGCAGAAGACTCGATGCAAACTCATGCAGGCTCTGTGGTTGCTGCTTCTATCTCTGAGCCTCAATGAGCCCTAATTAGTTGATTCTGTGGGCCTTGTTTTCCTGGTGTCCTGGAAACTTCTTGCTTATACAAGTCTTCATCCCCATCTTCTGTGTGGTTCCTCAAACTCTCCCTAAAGTTTGGGCATGGGTCTCTGCATCTGCACCCAATAACTGCCAGGGGAAGTCTCTGATGGTGATTAGGCTAGGTCTATGAGTATAACAGAATATTGTTAGCAATCATTTCATTGGAATTTTTTTGTTTGTGTTTGGTTCTCCCCTGGGTCTCTGAGCCAACCAGCTTCAGGTTCCTGGCAATCCAAGTAGTGCCAGCATGGGCTTCCTATCATGGCTTGGGCTTCAATTTAGACCAGTCATTGGTTGGCTACTCCAACAAGCTCCAAGCCACCATTGCCCCAACACATCTTGCAGGCAGATGTGGGTCTTGTGACTAGGTTTGTGTGCCAGTCCTACTACTGGGAGACTTGCATGGTTACAGAAGATAGCTGATTCAGGCTCCATATCCTCCATTACTAGGATTCCTCACTAAGGTCACCGTGGTAGGTTCCAGGAAGTTTGCACTGTACTAGGTTTCCATGTTGCCCCTTAAATGACCCCCTCATTCCAGTCATCTCTCCCTGTATTCTCTCCTTCCATCCCACCCACTCTCCCTCCTCTACCTAATCTCTCCTGTTCCCATCCACGACTGCTCCTAGTCAACCCAGAAGTCTATTCCTTTCCCCCTTCCCAAATAGATGAAAATTCTAAACTTGAAGTTATTTTAATAGGTGATTCCATTCATAAAATGTAAGTACTGAAACTGGTAAGCCACTATTTTTCTTCTACTTACTGAAAGCTAATCTAGAGCTAGAAAACAAAATAGCATCAGATAACAAATGAGATCCATCCTGTGGCATTCAAAAACTACGGTCTGATCAGAAGCTGAGCACTTCTGGGCACTGTTTAATCATAAATTCCCTTAACCTTCAGGTTCAGCCAGATTGAACTTGGCTTCCTATAACTACAACTCAGAGTTCACAGAATTACTTCCCACTAGAAAATACAGATAAAAATACAAAAAAGAAAAATAGTAAGACATACTTTAGGATTGAGTCTCTGTATAAGAGGCATAGTATTGAGATATAAACTAAAAATCTTATTATATCAAGAAAAGTTTTATATTATAATGTAAAGCTTAATATTTATTCCACTGAATTTGGTTAAGAGAAGAGTTTAAGTTCATGAAATTATTTAATTTTCTCAATAAAGATTCTTTAATAAAAAACTGCATAGTATTATGGAAAGCCCTGTTATCCATACTGTTATGTGACTTAACTATGTGTATGAGTATAAGATGAAAACATCAATTTCATTACATTATATTACCTTATATTATAATACCAAACTTTCTATTAAGGATATAATTGCAACTGAAAGGGTATTTTAATTAGAGCATATCTAATTGTGTTTCCAATATTTTACACTGGAGCTTCAATATAAACCTATAGTTAATACATCTAATATTTCTATTTAAAGCTTATTAAAAATGTGAGGTTTTAATATCTAATCTCTGCTCTATTTTATTGTCATGATTTTATATTTCAGTTTTTACAAAGGTGAATTAAATGATACAGTTGTTCATATCTCTCTACAATACTTAACCATTCAACAATGATTTGTCAACAGTGCTATAATTCAGGAAAGTAAAGTACTTCTGAAGAGGAATTCTAATGTCTTGTACTGAACACTCTACCAAGAATTGTTAGTTTTTAATATATGTCTACATTAACATTGGTAATAGTATTAATAAATTTGCATTTTCAACCATTTTATTCCAAATACGACTATTGCATCAGTTTGGCTACTAATGTTTTGTATAGTCAAAGACTAAGCACACTAATTAAAAAAAACTTTTAAAAACTGAAGGATTGATTTTGGGGGATTCTTTTCCACACCTTAAACATGATATTACTTACTTCAAAGGAAAAGTTGAAATAAGATTTACAATTAACCAGTCTAGTAAAATTGTGTTTAAAATTTTATATTTAAAAAAGAGACAAAATGATGACCATAAATGTTTTAGCTAATCTAAACTTTAATATAAATCTAAATATATGTATATTGGTAATGTTATAAATTGTGTACAATAACATTTAGAAAATACTTTCTTACATCACCTTTTCTTGGTGGTTATATTCTTTTTTCTGCATTTCTGGAGACATAAAGGGTACAAAGGGTTAAACGGGCCTATTAATAACTAAACCAAAATCTAAACTGATCTTCTTTCTTTCTTTCTTTTCTCTTTTCTTTGGTTTTTATTTATTTATTTTTATTTATTTATTTTTTTTGAGACAAGATTTCTGGCTGTCCTGGAACTAGCTCTGTAGACCAAGTTGGCCTCGAACTCAAGAGATCCACCTGCCTCTGCCTCCTGAGTGATGAGATTAAAGGCGTGCGCCACCACTGCCTCCTCCTTCCTTCCTCCCTCCCTGCTTCTGTCCTTCCTTCCTTCCTTCTTTTTTTCTGGATCATCCTCTTTCTTTTTGAATAAAAAATTGAAGTATTATAATTTAGATAACTTTAAAATGAATGGTTCATTTCACCAAGCAGTGATGGCGCACGCCTTTAATACCAGCCCTCAGGAGGCAGAGGCAGGCAGATCTTTGTGAGTTTAAGGCCAGCCTGAGATACAGAGTGAGTTCCAGGAAAGGTGCCAAAGCAACACAGAGAAAGCCTGTCTCAAAAAACAAAAACAAAAACAAAAGAAAGAAAAAAATGAATGGTTTATTTCATAAAGTTCAAAAGAAATTACTAGGAACATTCTGGTTCCTCTACTATTAGAAGTCTATATTCAAAATTTCTCAGTTATATCAACTTTCCATGAAGTATATCTGGATATAGTATTTAAATAGATTTTTTATATTTCTCCTTATCAACATATTTATTGTTTAAGTAAAAATAATTCTTTGACTTACCAACAATTTCTAATTGCCACAAAATATTTCATAAATGTGTTTCAAGTTCCCCAATTGGGCACATTACTGGTATTTTAATTGTATGTTATAACAGTTAATTTTTAGTAATGCAAATGTGTGAAGGATTTTGAAAAGACTTTTCTTTTTTTTAACTAAATTTATTTATTTTACATCTCCACCAAAGTTTCCCCTCCCTCTTCCCCTACCATTTCCCCCCACCCACAACCTTTCTGCCCCAGACCCTGCTGCACGTCCAATCCACTCTTCCTCTATTCCTGTTCAGAAAGGGGTAAGCCTCCCGTGGATATCAACAAAACATGGCATATCAAGTTGCAGGATGACTAAGCAAGCCCCCTTATATTAAGGCTGGGCAAGGCAACCAACCCAGCATGAGGTTAGGTTCCAAAAGCCAGCCATTATGTAGAATGTCTAGGTCAGTCCCATGCAGGCTCCCTGGTTGTTGGTTCAGACTCAGTGAGCTCCTACGAGCCCAGGTTATTTGATTCTGTGTTTTTTTTTTTGTGGTGTCCTTGGCCCCTCTGGCTACTACAATCCTTCCTCCCTCTCTTTAGCAGGATTCTAGACTTTCCTTTTTAAAATATTGTGAATTTCCAGAAATCTGTAATGAGAATTTTCTGAAAGTATAATAGATGAGTTGATAAATTGTGACATGAGATATATTTCCATTATATACTTTTATTCTAGAAGCTTATGATATTTATTTTAAATTATAATAACATTAACCATATGTAGCTAGAGTTTTCCTGCCTGGTCCACAGTCAGGACAAATCTCTGTCACCCGCCAGTCCCACAGCTGCTCAGACCCAACCAAGTAAACACAGAGACTTGTATTGCTTACAAACTGTATGGCTGTGGCAGGCTTCTTGCTAACTGTTCTTATAGCTTAAATTAATCCATTTCTATAAATCTATACCTTGCCACATGGCTCATGGCTTACCGGCATCTTCACATGCTGCTTGTCATGGCGGCGGCTGGCAGTGTCTCTCCTGCCTCAGCCTTCCACTTCCCAGAATTCTCCTCTCTCCTTGTCCCGCCTATACTTCCTGCCCAGTCAATGGCCATTCAGTGTTTTATTTATACAGAACGATATCCACAGCAACCATATGTATGCAAATTTAAAATGGAGAATGTGTCGACATATTTTAACAATGAAAAAAAAAGACATTTTCTAAAATCTCTAAATAAGCTAATTACTTCATATATGTGAGGCTCTATTATAATGGATATAACCACTAGATTAGTTGAAGTAAAACATTGGCTTGTCTACATCTAAATCATCTAGCCATTCACAGTAGAATCATAACTTTGAATTGGAAGTTCAAGAGTAAGATTTGATGTCAAAACACTAAATTATGTAAAAGCTTAAATTTAATTTGAAATTTAGATAGAGGTTTCAACAAGTCCAGATTACTCAGAGGTCTGAGCTAGCAAACATGAGTCTCTCAGTAGCACACCCCATAGTGACTTTGCCACAAGTATATTGGTTTATGATTGTAAATCATCATTGGCTATGGCAATTGGCCAGGCAGAAACTGCTCTAATAACCATTTAAGTAAAAATTAAATATTCCGTAGTATTTAATATGCTAATATATATTGAGGGTAATATCTCATTGAATAAGTTATGGGTCATAGTAATGCAAAAGTAGTTCAGTTGTACAAAAGTATTAGGAATATATAATAAATATTAGAATATGTATACTGTTTACTAATGATGAAATTGAGGTATAGGGGATTACTATGTATTCTCATGTGGAAAAAAAACGAATTGAGATATGTACTCTTTGTTACTTATATAATTATAGACATAATTATAAAATGAAAACTGAAGGTCAATACTTTTTATATTTCTGTGGAGTGTAGGTGGATAGAATAATAAGACAGAGAAGCAAATAAAGATTGTTTTCATGTTCTAAGAGTATTTGTGTATGTGCAATATATGCAAATATATGGTACACATAAAAATATGGGAAAGACCTTCCATGTATGTAATGTTCAAATGAACAGATTTCTGAAAGTAGAATGGTCAAGCTTGGTACCTTATATAACACCCTTGGCTTGTTACGTAAATCATTATCTAAAGTGCAACAGAAATATCTATGCAACTAATCTGTCATTCTTCAATGGAGTACTTGGATATTTTAATTTGTTGTAAACACTCTCAAGATAAGCACACATCTCCTGACAATGGGGTCCTGATTCAATAGTGCTGTCTGTGGGCTGTATCACTACCTATGCAAACATGTTGGGATGCCTGGCATTTTTCCTGTCTCACCAGAGCAAAGTCTTGTTGTGCATTGCATAACAAGAAGTACAGATTAGACAGCTCTATTTGCTCATTCTGACCAGTGCCAGATTCCTCCCATGCGTTTTCCACAGTTCATCAGCCACGATGAAATACATTTGACCAGGGCTTTAAAGGGGTGTGGCAACAAGGGTACAAAGACCTTGTTAAAAATGTATTTGTACAACAAATTATAAAATATTTCAGTGATAATGAACCGAAACCCTCTATTTTTATTTCAAAAAGAAAACTTATGTATATTTATTGTATGTGAAATTTGTGAATTTGTGAAAGATATCCAAAATAATGGTGTTCTATGTTATAGAGCAGCCACAATGATGCGTTTGACACATAAAGAATAGCAATGCCGAGTTTTCATGGAAATGTCCCTTGAGCAATATCCAATACTTGACAGTGTGCTCTGCACACTACGTAATTTTTTCTTTATGACATATTTTGTATAAAGAACATTTTCTATTATTGTGGAGCTACTCTGTGATTGCTGTCATAACAATATACCTCACATAATGGACTATTTTATATTCCACAGAACAGTTTTATTCATATCGTCTCATTTGTTTCTTCTAGTGGATAATAACACTTTAAAGAAGACCAAAACTAAGTTCATGAATGTCCAGCACAGGCTGTTGACATAGCTCAACAGTTAAAGGCATTTGTTGCTTAGCCTAAAAACTGGAATTTGAACTTTGGGACTTACATGATAAAAAGAGAGAAGTGACTCCTTCAAGTTTGTCTTAGCCATGATAGGTGCATTCACAGACACTTTATCATCTCTCTCTCTCTCTCTCTCTCTCTCTCTCTCTCTCTCCTCTCTCTCTCTTTGTGTGTGTGCGCGTGTGCACGCGTGCTTGCACGTGTGTGTTACACACGCACACACACACACACTAAGTCAAAAATAAATAAATATAATATAGACATTTTTGAGAAAAGAAGCGCATGGCTTGTCCATAAGCAAATATCTAATGCTTGTGAATGTAGACATTTGAATGTAGATTTTCTGGCATTTCATTCTGCATGGTATTATATTTTCTGAAGTCTTCAAAATAGGATGCTTCAAGGCTTGTAAATCCAACTTCAATGTTTCCAATCTCTCACTAGTATATCATTTCCCTTGGGTTTCATTCGCAAATATCACATTTTCCCCCTGCTTTGTTTACTGCAAACATCATGAGCGACTCTCTTAATAATATTAAAGCTAAGTAAATTGTTCTTTACAATACTTCTTTTCCATGGGTGGCCTAAATTTTCTTACTTTGTGTCAGACCTTTCCCAGTGTCAGTTAATCCTACACTTCTTCCTGATTGAAGAACTGAGCAGAGTACAAGGTTGCAAAGCCTCATAACCATGTTTATAATGGCCTTCTGTAAGAGAATGGTAAACTCTAGATTGAATAATATGTAGGGAGGAAGAAGACACAGCTAGCACTCTGAGAAGCAGAAATGTTATATAAAAACATTAAACTATTTAATGTAGTTGTTTGAGTTACTTAAACAGTGATTTATTAAATTTAAAATGGGAACAGCGACCAAACACTGCAAGGATTTTCTTTATGTACACTTGCAATGTTCTATGTCAGAAACAAAGATATAGACAGAACCCGGTGTCTTGTTCATATGTGTTGAAAATGCTCTTCTGATACGTTTCCCTGACATGCACGTCAATGTGAAAGGTTCTGGTGTATTTGAAATGTTACACAAAAACGAGCAGTGTTAGTTGTGCTGATAAGGTTTAATCCAATTATTTCCTCAAGGTGTATTCCTTCTTTTAATGGATGAGCATGTTGACACAAGGTGCGATACGAAGAATAGGAACTGTGTTTCTGCTTCTGGTGGCAGCGCATTATGTTCACATCATGTTTCCAAATTTCATTTACAGATAAGGGCTGGAAGTAATTGTAACATGCAGAGGTAATCTACAGCTGATGTTCGGAAATAGAGAAATGTAAATTAAAAACATCATTCAACTGAAATTTTAGGCTATGTAGGAGGAGTGTGAATTTCTAAACAGGCAGAGCCCCTGATAGAAGAATCAATTTTATACTCGTCATTTTATAAAATCCCATTTTTAATAAATGTCACATATATCAATGGTTAGCATGTTAATCTATCATTATAGACAATGATTTAAAAACAATTGAATCATAAACTTCAGTATCCCATAAGATATGTTGTTATTATCTCTAATTCAAATTATAGATAGGTAAATTATATATTAAGCAAGATTTGGCTCAAAAATATCAATATTTTGATAACCTTTTTCATTTATTTTTTCCTTAATCGTATAGTATAAGGAAAAATATGATGGATATGATGAAATATTTACATTCAATTCATGTTGAATTCAAAAGTGTTTTTATATAATAGCTTCTTTAAAAAAGTAGATAGATACTAAATAAATACCCATATATGGCATCTAGTTTAATGACTCACAAATCTAATCTGCTATCCATCATCTATAAAATTGAAGAAAACTTTTGAGTCTCATTTTTGATTATTTACTTAATCTGATTCTTTATATTTGTTTCATGGAGTGTGATTTTTTATTCATAGTGTCTCAAATAACTCAGATGATATTTCTTTTTCATATTTTGCATATAGTCTATTTACTCCTTTGTGGATGGAAAAGTGGATGGAAACAAAGATAATGAAGACACACATGTACCAGGAGGTTACAAACCACCCTTGATGGTTTGCTATGTTACACAGCATCAGTCACTTTGGGTTCCTATGGTAGAGTGCTGATACTGTGGTGTTGAAGGAATATAATTCAAAAATCAATAAAAACAGGCATTGACATTGGCCCAAAGAAATGGTCATATTTCTTCATTTTAACAAGGAAAAAGTATTCTCTAAACATAGACTTCAAGGCAGCTGAAGCCTTACTTAACCTAATGAACTTTCAATAGTATTTTGAATTTTTAAAATGTTGAAAAAACAAGAAGTAGTTTTTAATTTCTTTGAACTTCATTAGTCTTACTCATTATAACCACCTTCTAGTATTTCCATTCACTTTTTATAACATTTCTATTATCTTCAGTTTAGTAAAATGTATATTGAGTAGAGTTTAAGAGCATATCACATAGATGACAGTCTATAAATATTTATGTCTTTCATGTAGAATTGTCTGATGATTTCATCATCAACTTTTTAAAACAAAATTGAATATGAAGATATATGAAAATTTTCCAGAAAGAATATAAAAATATCAATAACAAAGAAAATCTATTTAGTTTAACAATATATTAAAAGGTTATTAGAAATGTATCAATTTCTTCTTTTTGCCAGAAAAAAAGAATTATAACAAAACGTAATTGTAGCTAGAGTTTTCCTACCGGGCCCACAGTCATCATCATACTACACTTCTTGCCAGAATTTCAGACAATCTTACCCATTACTCTAAGACTTGCTGCAGAACCTACAGTTAGTCTAACTGAGATTTAACTATCTGAGCTTTCTCACAGTACCTAACAAAGATAACATCAACCTCTAAACAGCAGGAAGCAATTCTAGAAAACGACGCCCCTTCTCCCTTAGGTTTCATGATTCTCAGGGTTATGGATGATGGTTATAGGGTTGGGGGTGGAAGAAAATATCAGACTCAGTATTCAAAAAAAAAAAAAAAGGAAAAGAAGAAATGGAATGGATAGGTATAAGATATTACGGTAGATTATTGTATACACTAGTAAACAAATTTAGTAAAATAGCAGCCTTAGATAATTTGCACTGTAATTTGCACTGTTATGGATTCTTATATGTCGATACAAATGTAAACTATTTTTATATTCCTGTTTAAGATAATTTGTATATTGATACAAATACAGAACTATATTTGTTATAATGTACATATATTTCTACTCTTATTTGAAATAGTTGTATATTGATACAAATGTAAATTTATATTTGTCATACTTTATGTATGTTCTACTTCTGTTTAGGATATTCAGTATATTGATATATATTTAAGATTATTGTCATATTGTATATAGCACTATATATTCCTACCTCTGTTATAAATATCTTGTGTATTGTCACAATTTTGAAGTCATCATTCTTTACCATACATTTGCTTATAGACGGTTTACCTTGTTTACATGAAGCCTTAGTCCTTAGGTTATTTCGGTAGATAAGACTTATAGATTTATAGTCACCTCTGCTTGTCATCTCTATAGTTACATTAGTTAGGTTATCCAGATTTACAGATACATAGGTCAGATGGACAGGTAATCTTCAAACACTTTTTAGACCTAGAGAATATGGAATTTAAATAACTTAGAATTCTATTGACTTGAGACACAATTGCTCCTGGCAGCACCAATTTGATCCTGAGAGAATGTTGGGCTTCTAAGACATTTCCAGTTGGATGTTTGTCTTCTTGGCACAAGATGGCCTACTGGGCAAAGAACTGCCCTTGCCTCAACTGCTGAAAGTACGAATGCAATGCTGTCCTTTCTGGACAAGCGGGACACAAGGAAAGCGACCACTGTACTCTGCCAAGACAGGGTAAGATGGTCTTTCAGAATTCCTGCTTCTGAAAATGGTCTGTCAGATACTCTAGGTCTGTAGCCAATTTGAATGCACCAACAATGCTGAGAAACATTAGGTGACTGTCCAGGCTGTCAGCTGTGTCGGTCTACTCTTGCAAGATTCCCGAAAGTTACTTGCATCCATCTACCATTTCTCAGGTACCATTATATTCCTTCTCAGGTCTTTGATGGGATTGAAGACTAACAGTTATAGTTACAACTTAGTGAATATATATATATATATTATAAAATCTCTTAGATAGAGCATATTAAGTATTAGATTCAGGTTCTTTAGGGTAGGACACCTTTTGGAATGATCTTTGTAACATGCCATTTACCTACGCTCTAGACTTCTCTGGATTTTAGTATGTGTTTCTTGCTTGATATTGTTTGCATTGATTGTAGTTCCATCTTATCTAGGTCATTATCCCTCATTACTCCTGGACAATATTTGATAACCATTCCTTTGTATATAATCTTGTATTAAGTTAGAACCTTCTTGTTTAGACAAAAAGGGGGAGATGTAGTGGGTAGCCATTTCAGCTTTGGTCTGGAAGTTCCAACCCCCATTGAGGCTTCCGTAACTATCACTACAAGGCGGGGCCAAGGGAGGGCCTGAAGACCTGAGATCGGGATGTGTGGTGCTCTTTTTGTTTGCTGGACCTGGATGCGAGAGGTAGACCGAGGAGAGTTCTCCAGAGAACACCGCCGAACTATGCTGCGTCTTTTCCAGAACCCGCCACCTACCTATCCCTTCATTTGTAAGTTACCCACTAAATAAATCTTCCTCTTAACTACGTGGAGTGGCCTTAGTAATTTCATCAATACATAATTCATCAGGATGTGAGGAGTGGGTAGTGGGCAGCTGAATGTAGTGCTCGGGTCTCTTTAATTAAGACTGCATGCAAAGAGATCCCTAATTGCTCAAAGTGCTGAGAGAATAAGTGGCCATTGGATGTCAGACCACAATGGGACATGTGTATCATCCCCTACACTGCTCAAGGAACACATCAAAAGAAAGGACAGAAAGAATTTCAGAGCAAGAAGTTTGAGTAGAGTGCTCTGGAAACCCGTCCTGCAGGCATAACATGGCCTTTGCATCCTCGAACTTACAGCAGCTGTAATCACCTGCACAAACTTGCACAAGACTGGGCCAATCAATATCTTGTCATAGGATGGGGAGGAACTTCAATGGCCCCACAACCCCTGAAGGATTTACAGTCACTTAATAGTTCCTGGGTTTAAGGGAGAGGCTTACAGGGCTCCAACAATCTTTGGGGACCTATAGAAATATAATATACATAAGGAAAATGACATTGAATGATCTCCCCAAAGATCACTGTCCGGCTCCTGCACTGCATATGAAATAGCACATGCATCAGCGTGCCAGAATGCTTCTGGCTGATGACAGACCTGGGCCGAGTTCCCAGGCCCACTGAGTTACTATGGTATGTCAGTCACCACTGTCTGATGGGGACTGCCTATCCCGTCACTTCGTTTTTCTTGGAACCACGCTTCCGTTGTTGCTCTTTCTGCATAACTGCCTTTTCCTCGCCTTCTCTTCTGACCAATCCCATCCCCATTTGGGGGTCTGGACAGTCTCTTTGCTCATTGTTATACTTCCACTTCTGTCCTACACAGACGTTTTTCCTAACATCCAACCCCACCAAATGCATTCCTTTTGGAAGACCTGAGAGACAAGCCTGCGACAGATTACCTAATCATAGGCGATCGACTCTAAACATGTACACATATGGAAAACACTAAATAGACTCAGCCTGCTGTATTTATATTTTCATATATATGACAATAGTAATTAAAGAAAAAAGGTCATGAATGTGAGAGTGACATAGGGAGCAGAAGAGGGAGCAGAAGAAAGGAAGCAAATAATGTAAATATTGTACTCAGAGTGATTTTGTGTGCCGTGCTGAGTGTCCTTGCAGGGAGTTGTGAGAGGATCATGGGTAAGCTAGAGTGAGGCAACATGGACCTTCTCACTGAAAAATGACATGTTATATAAGAATTTCATTCCTCATTCTGCCCTCTGTGACTCTTTCTTTTAGTCCCTTGCACTGCTGCTAGGCCCTTTGCCCCAACCCCAGAAGACTTCTACCAAACAGGCCCAGGCCACACTAGCCAGAATGGGTGAGTGACCCACCTATCAGTGGAATATATGTACCTCTCCCCAGATTCTGTTGCCTGTAACCCTTCCCCAGGCCAACAGGACCCCAGTTGGTCCATAGCTCTGCATCTGCTGGGCCCCACCCTCAATCCAAGTAGACTTCTGCTACTGAGGAACAGACAATGCTATCCAGAATAGGTGAGTGACCTGCCCACCAGTGGATCTGCACCTCTACCAGGATTTTGCCCCCTGTGACCCTTCCCCAAGTCTATGCCATCCTAGCTAGTCCCTGGTCCAGTTGTTGGGACTCCCTCTGAACCTTAGAAGACTTCCACCAAGCAGGCCCAGGCCACATACACCAGAACAGGCAAGTGATGTGCCTGCCAGTGGAACTGTATCCCCTCCTGGATCATTTTCCCTGTGACCCTTCCCCAACTGCTGCTGGGCCCTGGCCCCAACCCCAACAAACTTCCACCACCAAGGCACAGACCATACCAGTCACAAATGCCCTCACCAGTCTACAAGCTGTCCTGCCTCAGAACTCAAGCAGACTCCATAGACCCAGGCACACTCCACAAACAGTCCCAGGAGCTCTACGAGAGACCTGACTGGTCCTAGGTACCCCAGTAGAAGACTCAGGCTTTACTGGAGGAAAGGTCATATCTAGGGAGCCAAGAATATTTTGACTTTACTTGAGGCCAGACCAAGGGACTCAAGGCCATAAAAAACCCAAAGGAGATACCTTACTGGACCTGAAGACTCACCAGTCACCAGAACCCTTGGACACTTAAACCAAAGACCAGGGACGAAACAGAAACTGAGGAACAAAACACCTATCCAGCAAAGACAAACACAGGAATCAGCACCTAATCATCTCAAATCCAGGTGCTTAAACACCAATGTAAGAACACAATTAATAACAGAAAGGACAATATCTCACCACCAGAGCCCAGATATCCTACAACAGCAAGACATGAACATTCCAACACATGAGAAAATAACCTTAAAATTGCTTTATGAAGATGATAGAGGTTCTTAAGGAGGAAATGAAAATATCCTTTAAAGAAATGAAGGAAAAGACAAAAAATTGGAGGAAACCAATGAATCTCTTAAGGAATGTTAAGAAAACAAGAAAAAACAAACAAACGATTGACAGAAACAAATAGAACTGTTCAAGATCTGAAAAATGGAAATAGAATCAATAATGAAAATACAAATGAGAAAATTCTAGAAACAGAAAACCTGGGTAAGTGAACAGGAACTACAGATGCAATTATCACCAACAGAAATCAAGAGATGGAAGAGAGAATTTCAGGAATTGAAGATAGGATGGATAGAGGAAATAGATTCATCAGTCAAAGAAAATGCTAATTCTAAAAAATTTCTAACACTAAACATCCAGGAAATCTGGAACACTATGAAAAGACTGAACCTAAGAATAGTAGGAATAGACTAAGGAGAAGAATCTGTGCTCAAAGGATCAAAAATATATTCTACAAAATCATAGGAGAAAAATTTCCCCGCCTAAAGAAGGACATACCTATAAAAGTACAAGAAGCTTACAGAACACCAAATAATCTGGACCAGAAAAAAGGCCCTTTACCACATAATAATCAAAACATTAAACATACAGAATAAAGAAAGAGTATTAAAAGATGGAAAGGAAAAAATCCAAGTAATATATAAAAGCAGACCTATCAGAATTACACTTTTCTTCTAGATGGAGACTCTAAAAGCCAGAAGAGCCTGGAAAGACCTCATGCAGACTCTATGAGAACATGACTGCCAGCCCAGACTACTATACCCTGCAAAACTTTCAATCATCATAGATGGAGAAAGCAAGATATTTCATGACAAAGTCAAATTTACTCAATATCTTGCTGTGGATATTGCTCTGTATAAATAAAATGCTGATTTGCTAGTAGCCAGGCAGGAAGTAAGGCAGGACAAGCAGAGAAGAGAATTCTGGGATGTGGAAGGCTGAGGAGGGAGACTCTGCCAGCCGCCGCCATGAAAAGCAAGATGTAAGGTACCTGTAAGCCACGAGCCACATGGCAACTTATAGACTAATAGATATGGGTTAATTTAAGATATAAGAACTAGATAACAAGAAGCCTGCTATGGCCATACAGTTTGTAAGCTATATAAGTCTCTGTGTGTTTACTTGGTTGGGTCTAAGCAGCTGCGGGACTGGCGGGTGAGAGAGATTTGTCCTGACTGTGGGCAAGGCAGGACTGGAGAAAACTCCAGCTACAATATCAATCCACAAACCTAGCTCTACAGAAGGTATTAGAAGGAAAACTCCAACCCAAAGAAGTTAGCTATACCCATGACAACACAAGCAAAGTGTCTTAGTTAGGGTTTTTATTGCTTTGAACTGACATCATGAGCATTGCAACATTTATTAAAATAATATTTAATTGGCATGGTTTGCTTACAGATTCAGAGGTTCAGTTCATGATCATTATGACAAGGAGCATGGCAGTGTTCAGGCAGGTGGTGCTGAAATAGTCCTACATCTTTCAGGCAAAAGGAAGTCAACTGAGACACTGGGTGGTATCCTGAGGATAGGAAATATAAAAGCCTGCTCCGATAGGGACACAATTACTCTAACAAGGCCATACCCACAATAACAAAGCCACACCTCCTAATAGTGTCTTTCCTTATGAGAATATGGGAGCTAATTACATTCAACCTACCACCAATAGATAATCCCACACCAACAAAACCCAAAGAAGGGACACACACACACACACACACACACACACAC
>CABHPH010122956.1:0-29112 GCA_902168325.1 Peromyscus nudipes
AGGCGTGTGCCATCACCGCCTGGCTAAAAGATATTTTTAATTAAAAAATTCATGTTAATTTCCCTGAAGAAAGCACTAGGACCATTAGCCCTTCTGCTTGTCGATGCTCACACTGTTTGGATACGTGCTCCCCGCCCTTCACCACTCTTCTGTCCTGTAAATGGCATACAGCATGCAGCTAGGCTTAGCCTGCAGAAGTGCTTGGAGTTGGGACTTTTTCCCTTACAATTTTCATTTTGCTATGAGTGGAAAGGAGTCTGAGCTGGTTCAATGGCTTCATTTTACAAGAGCGTTTATGTACAAACCAGTTTGGTACTGAGTACATGATACAAAAGCATAAACACATGGAGACAATGCACACACATATATAATCACATGCCAGGTAGGTTTTAGACACCAAGACTGAATGTTATTGTGTATTGGAATTATAGCTCTTGCCAACCTCACTGAGAAAAGAAAGTGACTCCAAGATCTTTAGCAAACACATACACATATTATTTTATATGTAATCCAGCCTCGATCAAAACCTTCCACTTAACAATTTCATATTAAGAATCTTTTGAGGCCAGGTGTGGAGATGTACTCCTTTAATCTCAGCCCTCAGGAGGCAGAGGCAGGTGGATCTTTGTGAGCTTGAGGCCAGCCTGGTCTACAGAGTGAGTCCTAGGACAGCCAGGGATATATAGAGAAACTCTGTCTCGAAAAACCAAAGGAAAAAAATTGAAACAGAAATCATATGATTGTTATGCTACCCATGACTCATACACAAGTGAAATAGAATTATAATTAATACATATTCACTTAGAACTTGTTTAGGAGGAAATTTCTACCAAATCTATGACTATAACATCAAACTTTGTAGATGAATGAAATCTTTATCTTATGACCCTAATGAATGTTTTTTAACAAGGAATTAACTTTTTAAAGTTTTATGAAATACTTAATAGGCCCAAGATATCATTTTAATAGGCCTTAAAAGTTCAAAGTGCTCATATTTGTAAGGCAGCATTCACCAGGCCTTTTACTAATGTTTATAAATCTGCGTATGAGCATCTTAATTGGCATGCTACAAATAAAAATAATATTTTAAGCACACAATAAAAATGAATGAAAAAACTGAAGTAGCCATAGTTTGCTATATATTTTTACATGAAAATAATTATTGTAGACACACATGATACAATTACATAAAATCTAAGTGCACCAGCCAGAGGGCAGAGAATTTCTCTTCCCTTCTCTTTAAGGTCTGGGGATGGCTCAGCACCACCGAGGGTGGAACTGTGCAGGAAGCTAGCAGAGAGCTGGCCCAAGAGTCAGGTTATGAGGCAGTGGAGAAGCAGTCATTTGTCACATGCTGCTTGGGGGAGTGGTTCTCGCATTGTCTTTGGGCTTCTCTCTTGGAGGCAAGAGGCTGGCTTAGGACACTAGAGGATCAGCCATTACGATGATGTTCCCTGGAAAAGCCACACAGTATGGATGAGTCTAGGGAATTCTTCTCTTGCCAAGTGGCATTTACAAGCATTTACCAAGTGGGTCTCAGGCCAGAAAGACAGAAGCAAAGGAACCGAAGGTATTGTACAAGTCATGCTGGGCAGATTAGCCAAGCCACAGACAAGGGATAGTCAATAACAGTGCCTGAAGATGGCCCTCAGCTGGAGCCCCCAGCACTGTTAGCAGGAAGGATCCAGAAACTAGTGCCACCTTGGCAGCTTGAGGAGTTCCCCTATGCCTTAGGGATCTTGACTCGGGCCACACTGGGATTTGTGGCTTCAATGCTGAAAAAAGATTTAGGATTAGCTAGCATAATAAAGATCTACTAGTGTAAGTTTAAGATTAGGAATAAAGTTTAGGAAGCTAGACTGTGCCTGTCAATGAGAAAAAAAAAGCAGCCAGGCATGGTGATGTACGCCTTTTAGTTCAGCACTCAGGAGGCCAAAGCAGGCAGATCTCCATGAGTTTGTTGCCAGCCTCATCTACATGAGTTCCAGTCCAGCCAGGGCTGCACAGTGAAACCCTGCCTCAGAAAACAAACAAACAAACAAACAAAAAAAACCAAAAAAAAAAAAAAAAACCAAAAAACAAAAAAACAGGTGGTGGAGAAGAGAGCATTGCCCTGGGATGTGTTTTATACAGGAAATGCAAGCCAATGCTTTAGGTATTACTTTAAAATTTTCATAATAGCTTGTGTATGAACAATTTTAAGGCTGGCAGGGGGAGCAACATGGCTCAGTGTATCAAGACTGATGACATGAGTTCCACCCTGGGACCCTCACAAAGGTTTGCAAAGTGAGAACCAACTCCCACAAGTTGTCCTGTCCTCCCCCCCAAAACAAGTAAATGTAAAATCATTTTGAAAGTCTTTTTCCCATTAAAATCTCATGGGGGACTTTCATACGGTCCACGTGCCCCCATCAACACCCCCCTCCCTCTTTCCTAGATGGTCCTTGGCATTTCCTTAGGCATGGGTTCCTGTCCAGGTTACCTGCATCCTCAGGTCAGGAACCCTGTGTCCTTGGGAGGATCTTCTCTTATGGTGTGAATCTTCCCCTCTGTTCCAGAACTGGAATCCAGCCTCCTCAGGATTGCTGGTCCTTTGCTGGGGATTGGAAGTAGGTGAGTGAAGGCTGTGTGAGTCTCCAGGCCTCCAACAGTCCCTGGCACAAGACAGAGCTCTGCATTCCATGCTCAGAGCTAATCACATCCTCATGTCTCATGTTCTCCCATAGTTCTTACCACCCAGAGGACTCTGGGGCAGGAGGATAGGCATGTTCAGAGCGTGGGTCCACAGAGCAAGGGCAATAACTGTTTTCACCACTTGAAGTCTGCAAACAACTCTCCCTGACACTGTGCCTCACTCTGGCCACCACCTGCCATGCACATGCCATGTGCTCAGGGACCAGGCTGGCCCTGCTCAGGGGAGCACTGTCACCTGGACAAGCCGTGCTCTCCAGAGGGGCTCTACAGTCCTGCTCAATCGTCCCTGACAACCTCCTGCATGGTCAGCTGTCTGGGCAACCCCAGTCCCTCCATGTGCCTCTCAAACAGATACCACCAATGAACCTCAGACCTCTTTCCCAGGAGCCTCACTGGCCTCATGGGCATATTACTATTTTTGTTTAATTTTGTTTTGTCTATAGAGAGGGTTTCAAGTTGCCCAGGCTGACGTTGAACTCTTAGCTATCCTTCTGCCTCAGCCACCAATGCTAGGATTACAATTATGTGCCGTCTTTAAATTTGTGTGTGGGTTAGTATTGTCAACTTGGCAGGATCTAAAATCAACTGGGAGAAAGGCCTCTGAGCATGCCTGTGGGAGACTGTCTTGATTGTGTTAATTGATGTGGGAAGGCCTGTCCACTGTGGGTGGGACTATTCCCTGGCTGGGATCCTGGACTGTATAAATGTAGAAAGGGAGCTGGGCAGCCGCGTGCACTCATCACCCTCTGTTCCTGACTGTGGATATGTGCAAGCACTGCTTCAAGCTCCTGCTGCCTGGACTCCACTCCTGAAAAGATGGAGTATACCTTAGAGCTGGGAGCCAGAATAAATCCTTCCTCCCTAAGTTGCTTTCATCAGGGTGTTTTATCACAGCAACAGAAAAGTAAGACATCCTATAATCCATTTGAGGAGACGCTGAAGTTTGCTTATCTTGTAACAAACATCTTGTTACACACAGTGTGTCTCTACACTTTTAGCCTGATCCCTGTGGAAACCCCTGTGTGGTGGAGGCAATGTGTCCCGGCCAGCGGGATCTTCAGCAGAGACCCTAGAAGGGGGAATGGCGAATGAAAGGGACAAGAGGCACAAAGAATTGACAGCAAGACAGTATTTTGATCAGGCTGCAAAATTTTATTTTTCTCAGGTGGGTTTTATGGTAAGCAGACCAGGAAACTTTCTTTGGGAAAAGATCAGAGGACTGTTGAGTTGCCAAGCAACCCAACCAAGCAACCTAACCACAAAACATTGTTACTAATGGTTCCTGTAGCAGAAAGATAAGGAAATGTTAAGTTATTTTCTAATAACTCAGGACTTGTCAAAAGTTTCTGGTTAGTGGCTCAATACTGGACAACAGAGACTTAACTCAGGCAGGCAATATGGCATGGCTCTTACAATTGTCCTCGGCAGCAATGGTCACCAAAGGGCAGGCTGAGGCAGAGGAACTCAAACCAGGAAAGGAGCTGAGCTGACACACGGATTCTCCAAGCATGCCTGTGTCCATCTAGTGGCTCAAAGCAGAATTGCACAGAATTTCAATTTCACCCAAAGCTGTCCTAGGGAGAACTAAAACAGGTCCCCAGGGCTGTGGGATCCAGGCAGAGAAGGGCCTCCTGAACACTACTGATGGAGCCTTACATGGTAGAGCCTGTCCTTGCACACTCTCACACATTACACACCATCTGAGGCTCAATTCCTAGCTTTTGTTTTAGGCTGAAGGTAATTAATTTATCCCTAGATATGGCCAGAAAATGCAAGTTTCTTTGGTGTTTGTTTTGAGACAAGGTCTCACTCTGCAACCCAGAATGATCTTCAGATCCTCATCTTCCTGCCTCAGTTTTCTGGGACTGGGACTCACCAATTAGCTCTCAGTAGCGGGTCTTCACTACTACCCGACCTGTTCATCATAGTGATAGGAGAGAGGCAGCCTTCCTTGGAAGGGGCGATAGACAAGAGACCAGGTATATGCCAACCTGAGCTCCACCATCTCAGGACACAGGGCTCTTCCCTCTGGGTGGCACCATGTCTTAAGGTTTCTATTGCTGTGAAGAGACACCACGATCATGGCAACTCTTATAAAGGAAAACATTTATTTGGGGTAGCTCACTTACAGTTTCAGAGGTTTGGTCCATTATCGATCATGGTGGGGAGCATGGTGGCATGCAGGCAGACATGGTGCTGGAGTAGTAGCTGAGAGTCCTACATCTTGCAGGCAGCAGGAAGTCCACTGAGACACTGGTGGTATCCTGAGCCTAGGAAACCTCAAAGCCCACCCCCACCATGACACACTTCCTCAACAAGGCCATACCCCTTCCAACAAAGCCACACCTCCTAACAGTGCCACTTCCTATGAGATTATGGAGGCCAATTACATTCAGACTAACACACATCATTTTCCTCTTTTTAGCCCCCAAGTGTGGAGTTTGTGAAGCCATCTATATCCACAGTGAAGCCTCTTTGGAAAAGATGGAAACCAATCAAAAGAAGGAGACAGCTTGCTTGCCTCCACTGCAGGATCCCCTTGGGTGCCAGGCTCCAGGCTGGTGATTCCCAGATCTCTTCCCCAGGATGCCCCATTATATAGAGGTGGGCATGAGGTTTAGCAGCTCCCTCCACACACCGACCTCATCATGCATCAGAAGGGCCTTACCATGGCCTCACCTGGGTTCCCCATTCCTCCTAGCCTCTGGCTCTGTCCCCTCATCAGGGCTGCCAGGTACCAAGGGCAGGATCTTACCCCAGTTCTCTGGGATGGGATGGTCCCAGAGAGTGAGCACGGAGTGCCAAGGCTTTGTACCTACCCTATTGACGTCTCAAGAACTTTGATGGCTCTCCAAGGCCCAGAACATTCCCAGGCTACACTCCCAGGACCTCTGCTGTCCTTAAGACTTTGTCACGATCACTGTGGTCCTTCTGGTGGTTGGTGGGCTTCTCTGTGCTGTCATAGTCAGGTCATCCTTCCTGTCCTGGCTCAGTGAGGACAAGTGGCCGGAAGATGGTGTGTGTCGTTGAGTGCGCAGAGCCCACCAGCCACTGCCCAGGAGGAGCAGCACTGAGTGTGAAGAGATGGCCTGTGGCTGAGGGACTGGCAACCAGAACTTGGGCAGCAGAGCTGAAACAGAAGTGATGGTACACGTGCTGCTAGAGAGAACTAGGACCTTCCCTGACTCTGCACATTGCCCAGCTGAGGGAGATAGCGGACAGCTGGAGCCCTGCCATGTCTCAGCACAGGCTCCGCTACCCTGGAGACTCAAGCTGTGATGTACAGGATTTATGGAGACACAGTTAAAGGCTTTCCTTGTTTGTTTGTTTGTTTGTTTGTTTGTTTGTTTTTAGTTTTTTGAGACAGAGTTTCTCTGTGTAGCCCTGGCTGTTCTGAATTTCTCTCTGTAGACCAAGCTGGCCTCAAACTCAGAGATCCGCCTGCCTCTGCCTCTGGAGTGCTGGATTAAAGGTGTGTGTCACCACACCTGTGTATAGTTAAAGTTCTTATATCTGATTGCCATCAGGGCCACTCCAGGGTCATGGTCATGTGGAGGCCTTATCCAGACCCCCAAGGTGAAAGTCACACTTTCCCTAGAGCTTGGAGTGTGGCTAATTATTGTTGCAAGAAAACCAGAGCAGAGAGGCTGATAGCAGGTTCGAGAGCAGATGATCATGGGAGAAGAGATGCAAAGGGAACATTGGAAAAGAAAGTTCTGAGACAGGATGAAAAAGCCTGTCTTGGGCTGGGAGTAGGCTGGACCTCCTGAACAGAGGCCCTCAGCCTTATAGATTGTCTCTGTAGAAATCACCCAAAGACAGTAACTAAGACTGAAGAAGAAACCGTGCAGAATATTCTAGAAAGAGAGTGTGGCTGCCATATAACGGGAATGCTGGGTGATGTAAAGGGGCAGAAGGAGGATCTGCCACAGTAACCCTCTCTACGCCCACACACCTTACGGCAGTCAGACAGCTGCAGAGCCAAGAAGTCCAGGGAATGTCAGAAACCAAGCAAAACACTCCGGCCTCTCATGCCAGGCTAGACAATCAAAGCGGCCAACTCCACATGAAGGTAGAGAGTAGCCAGCTGATGGGCTTCTCCGCAGAAGCCGCACAAAACAAGAAAGTGGAGTATTTACAATATTGGGCAAACCTGCACCCGTGACTTTACCCTCAAGCCATTTGTGAGTTGTAACACATTGCTTTCTGATGTTTACTTCTAGCTCTGTCCCTGGGATTGAGGAAAACTAGCCATCCTGAATTTGGTGAATCTCATTTCCTGGCCTCACAGGAAACACATCCTGGACCATGTTTCCTGGGCTTCTTTGGAAAATGTCTTTCATGGTTTTGGATAGAGTTACAGTCCTAGGTTCCAGTGGCCTAGTCTTGACTGACTGCTCTTTTTTTTTTTTTTAAAGATAAATCTTATATCCAGATGTCCTATCAAATTATCATATTATCAAATATGGAATTGCACATGCTATTCCTGTGTTACAGTCAATCTCTCCCTTCAACTCTATCTCCAGTTTGAGCTGTATTGGGAAACTTTGCTGTAGGTGTGTGTAATGGTTAGTGCTCACTGTCCACTTGGCACCCTTGTTGTTTAAAAAATGATAAGCGGTGCTGGTTGGGGGGGGAGGGGGGAGGGACAGTGACAGACAAAAAAATCAGGCCCAGGGAAGAAGCACATGCAGGAGAGAGAGAGAGAGAGAGAGAGAGAGAGAGAGAGAGAGAGAGAGAGAGAGAGAGAGAGAGAGAGAGAGAAGGGGCAGGAGAAAACAGAGAAGAAAGAAGAGTCTGTGTCCGGCTTTTTTAAGGATTCCTGTGAACATGCGTAGGTGGGCTTACAGAGCTACACCATGCATGTGCTGATTGTGTGACCATGCTGTGCTGCGTGCATATAATCACCAGCATGCATTGATGATGTAAGACAAGACCCCTTGCTTAGCTGCTGAGCTGCGCATGTGTGGTCATGCAGCTGGAGTGGCGGCAGAATCCTAACAACCCTAGAGTCTGCTGGGCCAGTTCTCCTGCTTTCATGTCCTCAGGGTGGGTTCTCTCACACCTACACCTCAGGGCTAGCTCTACTGTGTTGCCCAGGTGTGGTTTAGGGGCCACAAGTGAAGTGCACTCCTGAGTGCTGCAGCTGATGAAGAGCAGGGATAGCTCTCCCACCTGCTCAGACATTGATGGGCCGGGGTGGGGATGGGGGAGGGCATCTCTCCCCTGCCCATGCTACCACATGACAGACGAGTAGGGGACAGCTCCCCCATGCTCACAACTTTGGGGCTGGCTCACCCCACCTCTATCAACAAGATTGGCTCTACTGTGCTGCCTAGGCAAGGTATAGGGCCTGATCTCCTGAGTATTTGCAGCTAGTGGAGGACAGGGACAGCCCTTGGTTGGGAGACTTTTATTGACTGCATCTCTTTCCTTAGGGGTTATAGGTCTATTAAAATTGTTCATCTGATCTTGATTTAACTTTGGTAAGTGCTATCTATAGAGAAAATTGTCCATTCCCTTTAGATTTTCCAACTTTAACAGGTTTTTGAAGTATAACCTAATGATTCTCTGGATTTCCTCAGTGTTTGTTGTTAGGTCCCCCTTTTGGTTTCTGATTTTGTTAATTTGGATATTCTCTCTCTGTCTTTTAGTTAGTATGGATAATGGTTTATCTATCATGTTGATTTTCGCCAAGAACCAACTCTGCGTTTCACTGATTCTCTGTGTTGTTCTCTTTGTTTCTATTTTATTGCTGTCAGCCCTCAGTTTATTATTTCTGGCCATCTACGCCTCTTAGGTGTGTTTGCTTCCTTTTGTTCTAGATCTTTCAGGTGTGCGGTTAAGTCACTGGTGTGAGAATTCTCTAATTTCTCTATGAAGACACTTAGTGCTGTGAGCTTTCCTCTTAGCACTGCTTTCATTGTGTCCCATATGTTTAGTTATGTGGTGCAAGTTTTTAATTTCTTTCTTTCTTTCTTTCTTTCTTTCTTTCTTTCTTTCTTTCTTTCTTTCTTTCTGTCTGTCTTAACACAGCAGTTGCTCAGTAGAGAGTTGTTCAGTTTCCATGAGTTTGTAGGTTTTCTGTTGTTGTTGATATCCAGCTTCAATCCGTAGTGGTCTGATATGATACAGGGGTTATTCTGGTTTTCTTGTATCTGTTGAGACTTGCTTTGTGACTGAGTATGTGGTCAGCTTTGGAGAATGTTCCATGAGGTGCTGAGAAGAAGGTGCATTCTTTTGTGTTTGGATGAAATATTCTGTAGATATCTGTTAGGTCCATTTGGTTCACAACGTCTGTCAGCTCCAGTATTTCTCTGTTTAGTTTTTGTCTGGATGGCCTGTCCATTGATGAGAGTGGGGTATTGAAGTCTCCCACTATTAATGTGTGAGATTGGATGTGTGATTAAGCTTTAGTAGTGTTTCTTTTAACAAATGTGGATGCTCTTGAGTTTGAGGCATAGATGCTAAGAATTGAAATGTCATCTTGGTGGATTTTTCTTTCGATGAATATGAAATGTCCTTCACCATCTCTTTGGATTAATTTTGAAGTCTATTTTGTTAGATATTAGGATAGCTGCACCAGCTTGTTTCTTAGGTCCATTTGCTTGGAAAATCTTTTTCCAAGCCTTTACTCTGAGGTAATGTCTATCTTTGATGTTGAGGTATGTTTCTTGTATGCAGCAGAAAAATGGATCTTGTTTTTGTATCCATTCTGTTAGCCTATCTATGTCCTTTTATTGGAGAATTGAATCCGTTGATATTGAGAGGCATTAATGACCAATGATTGTTAATTCCTGTTATTTTGTTGTTGTTGGTAGCAGCAGCAACAGTAGTAGTAGCAGTGTGTGTGTGTGTGTGTGTGTGTGTGTGTGTGTGTGTGTATGTGTGTATGTCCCTTTTTTGGCTTTTGCTAGTGTGATCTAGCCTGTGTTTTTGTGGATGTAGTTAACCTCCTTGGGTTGGAGTTTTCCTTCTACTACCTTCTGTAGGGCTGGATTTGTTGATACACATTGTTAATTTTGACTTTGTCATGAAATATCTTGGTTTTTTTCCATCTATGGTGATCGAAAGTTTTGTTGGATATAATAGTCTGGGCTGGCATCTGTGGTCTCTTAGAGTCTGCAGGACATCTGTCCAGGCCTTTCTGGCCTTTAGAGTCTCCATTGAGAAGTCAGGTGTAATTCTAATAAGTCTGCCTTTATATGTTACTTGGTCTTTTCCCCTTGCAGCTTTTTAATAATCTTTCTTTGTTCTGTATGTTTTGATTATTATGTGACTGGGGTCTTTCTTTTCTGATCCAATCTATTTGGTATTCTGTAAGCTTCTTGTATCTTTATAGGTGTGTCTTTCTTTAGGTTAGGAAAATTTTCTTCTATGATTTTGTCAAATATATTTTCTGAGTTTTTGAGCAGGGATTCTTCTTCTTCTTTTACTATTATTCTTAGGTTTGGTATTTTCATACTGTCCCAGACTTCCTGCATGTTTTGTGTTAGGAGTTTTTTAGATGTAACATTTTCTTTAACTGATTAATCTCTTTCTTCTATCATGTCTTCAATGTCTGAAATTCTCTCTTCCATCTCTATATATTCTGTTGAGATTCTTACATCTGTAGCTCCTGTTTGCTTACCCAGATTTTCCATTTCCTGAATTCCTTCAGTTTGTGTTTTCATTATTGTTTCTATTTTGATTTTCAGGTCTGGAATATAGTTTTCTTTACCTGTTTGTTTTTTTCTTGGCCTTCTTGGCATTCTTTAAGGGATTTATTGCTCTCCTCCAGTTTTTTGTTTTTGTCTTTTCCTCAATTTTATTAAGGGATTTTTTTCATTTCCTCTTTGAGGACCTCTATCATCTTCACAAAGTTGTTTTTAAGGTTCTTTTCTTCAGTTCTATTGGGATATTCAGATCTTGCTGTTATAGCTGGGCCTCTGGTGGTGCCATATTGCCCTGACTATTATTGATTGTGTTTTTATACTGACATTTAGGTGTCTGGGTTTAGGATGATTGTAGGTCAAGGTGCTGATTTCTAAATTTCCTTGGTTTCTGCTTCCTCCTTGGTCTTCTGGTCTTTCTGACCTGGATTTCTGGTGGTCAGCTTGGCCTGTGGTGCAACAGGGGGTCTCTGTTCTTCTGACTGGTGTGGCTTGCAACTGAGCAGTAGAAGTCCATTGCAGTTGGGGGCAGGGGCCATCCACAGGGCTGGCAATGAGGTGAGTGGGGGCAGGTAAGCAGTGGAATGGGCCTTTGGGAACCGATTCTGTTCTAATGACTGGTGTGGCCTGCCAATTAAATTTTTTTTATACATGCAAGTGTTTTGCCTGCATGTATGTCTGTATGCATTCAGTGCCCTTGGAGGCCAGAAAAGGGAATCAAGTTCCCTGGAACTGGATTTGTAGGCAATTGTAAGCCACCATGCAGTGTTAGGAATTGAACCCAGGTCCTCTGGAAGAACAGCCAGTGCTTTTAACCACTGAGTGACCTCATCAATGCCTCATTCCTCAATTTTAAAGATACATCTGGAGACAGTGAGATGAGTCAGCTGATAAAAGCCACACAAGCCTGGCAACCTGACTCCTAACTCACATATAAACATGGTAAGAGACTATGATGCTCAAGATGGTGCTGTGACCTCCACATGTGAGCCACGGCATGCGCTCCCCCCCAATATCATGAACACACAATAATAACAAATAACATTTAAAAGGCATTTCTTTTTTCTTTCTTTTTTTATTTCTTTCTTTCTTTTCTTTTCTTTTTTTTGTTTGTTTTTTGAGACAGGGTTTCTCTGTGTAGTTTTGGTACCTGTCCTGGATCTCACTCTGTAGACCAGGCTGGCCTCAAACTCACAGAGATCTGCCTAGCTCTGCCTCCTGAGTGCTGAGATTAAAGGGGTGAGCCACCACTGCCTGGCTTAAAAGGCATTTCTAGAGCTGAGTATTGCAAACACCTGTAATCCCAGCACTTGGGATGTGGAGGCAGGGGGATCAGGAGTGCAAGATTATCCCTGGCCACTTTATGGGTTCAAGATCAGCCTGGGCTTCTTGAGTCTGACTTAAAAAGCAAGTTGACTCTTTCCATTTAGGAGCTTGAGTGGACTCTAGCTCACTCTGCAGTCAGTCTGCAGTACCACATGTTTTCTGATGCTTGTCCTAGACACCTCACAAAAACCTCTTTCATAATGTGCATGGTTTTAAGTCTGCATCTCTTTGAGGATGCACTTGGGGCTTCCTATTCCATCTTGCTCATGTCTCACCTATGTAGCAGGCTTTCTTGGACTGCCAGCTCCCAAATCATGATACAGAGACTTATTAATTACAAATGCTTGGCCTTAGCTTAGGCTTGTTTCTTAGTTAGCTTTTTTAAATATTTAAATTAACCCATTTCTATTAATCTATGTGCTGCCTCGAGACTCATTTACCTCATCTACATACTATTCATCCTGCTTTCCTGCTTCCTCTGTGTCTGTCTGTCTGGTCCCTGGCTGGCTCTCTTTTTCTCTCTGCCTGCTGGACCCACCTATCCCTCCTCTGCCTAGCTATTGGCCATTCAGCTTTTTATTGAACCAATCAGGTGCCTTAGACAGGTGAAACAGCAACACATCTTTACATAGTTAAACAAATGCAGCATAAACAAAAGAAACACATCTTTTATAGTTAAACAAATACAGCATAAACAAATACAACATATCTTTACATAGTTAAACAATTATTCTGCAACACAAACAAATGCAACACATCTTTACATAGTTAAACAAATAGTCTATTCCACAACACACCTGTTTCTATATTCAAAACCCTCAATTAGCTTTCTGCTTTATATCCCCAACAGCTTAATGTCTCATTTAGAAGTAGCTCTGTAGGTTTTCAAGATCACAAGAGGGCAGGCTTCGGTATCTTGATGGTTCTCTGGCACATGATGGTTGACTTCTGAGCTGTCAAGGATTCTCTTGGCTCCACATAGAGGTGTTGTCACTTCTTCTGGGAGCTCCTCCTACCTCCACCACACGCCTTTTGCACCACCCTCCCACAGAGACAGAAGTGCTTGCCCCACCCCCACAGCTTCTCTTTGCAAATTACACCACTTGCCTTGGTCTTTGCTGGATTTGAGCATGTCTTCAGATAATTTTATCTATTTGTACTTCATCTTCTAAAAGTTCCTTATTTGCTTTTTGTTGATCTGTTTCTGTTGAAAAAGACACACACACACACACACACACATTTTTCTGATTGTAGGTGTCTTAGTCAATACTCTATTGCTAAGAAGAGACACTATGACCATGGAAATCCTTATAAAGGAAAGCATTTAGTTGGGACTTGCTTACAGTTTCAGAGGTTTAGTCCCTTGGCCTCATGGTGGGGAGCATGGTGGTGTGCAGGCAGGCGTGGTGCTGGAGAAGGAACTGAGAGTTCTACATCTGGACCTGCACATGGCAGAACAGAGAGAGCCACTGGGCCCGGCTTGGGCTTTTGAAACTCCAAAGCCCACTCCCAGTGACGCACTTCTTCCAACAAGGCCACACCTCCTAATCCCTCTCAAGTAGTGCCACTCCCCAATGACCACATATTTAAATATATGAGCTTATGAGGGTCATTCTTATTGAAACCACCACATCCCACTCCATAGCCTCTATAGGCTTGTAACCATATTATAATGCAAAAATGTATTCAGCCCATCTTTAAAAGTCCCCATAGTCTATAACAATCTCAACACAGTTTAAAAGTTCAAAGTTCAAAGTCTCTTCTGAGACTCAAAACAGTCTCTTAACTGTAATCCCATGTAAAATCAAAATCAAAACAGAGATCACACACCTCCAACATACAATGGCACAGGATATGCATTACCATTCCAAAAGTCAGGAAAGGGAGCCTAGGAAGGAAATACTGGACCAAAGCAAGTCAAAAAGCCATTAGGGCAGACTCCAAATTCTGCATCTCCATGTCTGATATCAAAGTGCTCTTCAGATCTCCAGCCTCTTTCAGCTTTGTTGACTACAGCACACTTTCTCTTGGGCTGGTTCCACACCAGGTCTGCAGCTTTCCTCAGCAGGTAACCCACAATTCTGGTGTTTCCAACTTCTTGGAGTCTCCAAGACAATCTAGGCTTCACCTTCATAGTTTCATGCAATGGCCTCTCTGGGTCTTCACACAGGGATACCTCTGTCACATACCTGGCCTCAAAGGTTTTCCTTAGTCATGGAGGGAGACTCCACAACCCATTTCTTGTATCCTTGACTCTAAAGCCAGAACCACATGGCCAAAGCTACCAAGTTCTGCTGCTTGCTGGGTCTGGAACATGGCTCCTCATTCAGTTGTATCTGCATCAGCTTTCTGTTTTCAATGTTTTTTCCCCCCACTGTTTAAGCTTTCTTTAATTCCTTTAACATGTTGGAAGCTTAGCTGGGTGGGGTCTTGCCCTGAGGTCATCAATCCCTTTATTCCATTTAGCACCAAACTTTTCTTTAATCTTTTTATCTCCTTGAGCACTGGACTTAGCTGCATCATACTCTACATTTTGTATTTTTCCTTGCTTAGCCTATGCCTTTTCATTATAGATCTGCATAAGACTAGCCATTAATAACGACATGGCACAATCAATACTAGACTGTTTTCAAATCTCCTCTGCAAAAGCTATTAATCCAAAACTCTTTAATTTATCTTCAAGCAAATTTTTTAGACAAGGGCAAAACCCAACCACATTCTTTGCCAAAATATCACAAGAATGGTCTCTAGGCCACTTACTATAACCTTCCCCTCTGAAACTTCTTGATTCTGCATCCCACAGTTCAAATCACCATCAGCACCACTGTCTTCCATGCTCCTGTTAGGATGGCCCACTAAGCCCCACTTAAAGTGTCCAATCGCTTTTTTAGTCCAAAGTCCCAGAGTGTTCCATTGCACTGGCTGGTGTTGTGTGTCAACTTGACATAAGCTAGAGTCATCAGAGAGGAAGGACCGTCAGTTGAGGAAATGCCTCCATGAGATCCACCTGTAAGGCATTTCCTCAATTAGTAATCAATGGGGGAGGGCCCAGCCTATTGTGGGTGGGGCCATTCCTGGGCTGTTGGTACTGGGTTCTATAAGAAAGTGGGCTGAGAAAGCTGTGTGAAGCAAGCCAGTAAGCAGCACCCCTCCATGGCCTCTGCATTAGCTCCTGCCTCCAGGTTCCTGCCCTGTTTGAGTTCTTGTTCTGACTTCCTCCAATCATGGACTGTGATCTCAAAGTATAAGCCAGATAAATCTTTTCCTCTCCAACTTGCTTTTTGTTTATGGTAGTTAGGCACAGCAATAGAAACCTTAACTAAGACAAATTGGTACCAGCATAGTGGAGTATTGCTGTGACAGACCATGTTTTTTGGGAGGATTGTGGAAGGACTTGGAACTTTGGGCTTGTTCCAAAGTTCCAAAGAGCCATTGAATGTTAAGAGCTCTCTGGGATGTTCTGTGGGAGTTTGGAAGATAAGAATCTTGAGAGAAATGGCTGAAAAACATTTAAGGAATTGCACAACAGCCTTAGTCATCAGGGAAATGCAAATCAAAATGACTCTGAGATACCATCTTACACCTGTCAGAATGGCTAAGATCAAAAACACTGAAGACAGCTTATGTTGGAGAGGATATGGAGCAAGGAGAACACTCCTACACTGTTGGTGGGAATGCAAATTTGTACATCACTTTGAAAATCAGTATGGCAGTTTCTCAGAAAATTGGGAATCAATTTTCCTCAAGACCCAGCTATACAACTCTTGGGCATATCCAAGGAATGCTCAATCATACCACAGGGACACATGCTCAGTTATGTTCATAGCAGCACTATTTGTAATAGCCAGAACCTGGAAACAACCTAGATGCTCCTCAACTGAAGAATGGATAAATAAAATGTGGTACATATACACAATGGAATACTACTCAGCAGAGAAAAAGAATGACATCATGAGGTTTGCAGGCAAATGGTTGGAACTAGAAAAAATCATCCTGAGTAAGGTAACCCAGACTCAGAAAGACAAAAATGGTACATACATAAGTGGATACTAGATGTAAAGCAAAGGTTAACCAGACTGCAAACCACAGCTCCAGGAAGACTAGCTTATAAGTAGGACCCTGGGATAGACATAGGGATCACCCAGTGATGGAGAAATGGATGAGATCTACATGAGCAAACTGGGGGTGAGGGGGATAATGGAGGGCAAGGGTCGGGGGATGAGAGCTTAGGGGAGAGGGAGATCCGAGCTGGATCAGGAACAGAGTGGGAGAACAAGCAAAGAGATACCATGATAAATGAAGACATCATGGGACTAAGGAGAAGCAGAGTGCTAGGGAGGTCCCCAGGAATCCACAAAGATGACTCCATCATAGACTACAGGAAATGGTCGAGAGGGTGCCTGAGCTGACATACTCTGGTGATCAGATGTCTCAATACCCTAACTGACATCATAGAACTCTCATCCAGTGACTGATGGAAGCAGATACAGAGATCCATGGCTGGGTCCCAGGCAGAGCTCCAGGAGTCCAATCAATAAGAGAGAGGAGGGATGCTATGAGCAAGAGATATCGAGACCATGATTGGAAAAAATACAGAGACAACTAGCCAAACTAGTGGAAACACATGAACTGTGGACCAATAGCTGAGGAGCCCCCATGGCACTGGACTAGGCCTTCTGGATAACTGAGACAGTTGTTTAGCTTGAACTGTTCAGGGGGCCCCCAGGCAGTGGGACTGGGACCTGTCCCTAGTGCATGAGCTGGTTTTTTGGAACCTAGTGTCTATGGTAAGACACTTTGCTTGGCCTTCGTGCAGGGAAGAGGGGCTTGGACCTGCCTCAACTGAATGTACCAGGCTCTGCTGACTCCCCAGGGGAGACCTTGCCTTGGAGGAGGTGGGAATGAGGGGTGGATTGGGGGGAAGGCTGAGGGGTAGGAGGAGGGAGGACACGGGAATCTATGGTTGATATGTAAAATGAATAGAAAATCTCTTAATAAAAAAATAAAAATAAAATAACAACAACCAAAAACAAAAACAAAAAAATCTAAATACAATCATGGAAAGGAAAAAAAAACCAGAATCTTGAGAGAAGTGCAGAGGATGGAGGACTGGCTTGTGAAATTTCAGAGGAAAGTTTAAAGATTCTATTCAGATCATTTGTTATTTTGAATTAAGATCCTGTGGTTCTGGTCAGTATCCACCTATGAGTGAGTATATAATGTTGTGCCCAGATCGCACCCCCAAAAAGACCACCGGAGACCAAAGGTATCCAGAATGCAAAAGCAAGGTTTACTTTGTTTAAGTTTACAAGCCGCAGCAGGGAAGCTCATTCCAAAACACTCACTTGTAGCAGTGAGGCTGGGAGGAGCTTGCCCTTTCTTTGTGAGGCTAATTCGTAAAGGCATAGACCACATAATTCATTCCCCACAACCCACCTCCCTCTCCTTGGTTAGTATCAGTTTCCTTTTTTCCGTCTTTCATGTTATCTTTATCTTTCCTTTGTTCAGCAACCGTGTTAGGAGTTTTACGAGCTGTCTCTGAAGTTTGAGATGTTTGGGATGTTTATTGGCCAATTAGTCCCTACCAGATAGCTGAATATCCTGACTCTGTGTTTTTAAGTTCCTGTAGCTGATATCACCACCTGGGAACTTGAAAGGGGTCTAAGTTTTTATCTATACTTAGGTATCCTGGTTTAAGCTTCTCTTTGTCTATAGGGGATAGAGTTGGGGGTTTTACTGAGGTTTCACACATACCATGTTTGTCTTTCTGAGTCTGGGTTACCTCACTCAGGATAATTTTTTTCTAGATCCATCCATTTGCCTGCAAACCTCATGATGTCATTGTTTTTCTCTGCTGAGTAGTATTCCATTGTGTATATGTACCACATTTTATTTATCCATTCTTCAGTTGAGGGGCATCTACGTTGTTTCCAGGTTCTGGCTATTACAAATAATTCTGATATGAACATAGCTGAGCATGTGCCCTTGTGGTATGATTGAGCATTCCTTGGGAATATGCCCAAGAGTGGTATAGCTGGATCTTGAGGGAGATTGATTCCCAATTTTCTAAGAAAGTGTCACATTGATTTCCAAAGTGACTGTACAAGCTTGCATTCCCACCAACAGTGGAGGAGAGTTCCCCTTGCTCCACATCCTGTCCAGCATAAGCTGTCTTCAGTGTTTTTGATCTTAGCCATTCTGACAGGTGTAAGGTGGTATCTCAGAGTCATTTTGATTTGCATTTCCCTGATGATTAAGGATGTTGAGCAATTCCTTAAATGTCTTTCAGCCATTTGAGCTTCCTCTGTTGAGAATTCTCTATTTAGCTCCGTAGCCCATTTCTTAATAGGACTGTTGGGTATTTTGATGTCTAATTTCTTGAGTTCTTTATATATTCTGGATATCAGACCTCTGTCAGATGTGGGGTTTGTGAAGATCTTTTCCCATTCTGTAGGCTGTCACCTTGTCGTGTTGACCTTGTCCTTTGCTCTACAAAAGCTTCTCAGTTTCAAGAGGTCCCACTGATTGATTGTTTCTCTCAGTGTCTGTGCTACTGGTGTTATATTTAGGAAGTGATCTCCTGTGCCAATGCATTCAAGACTACTTGCTATTTTCTTTTCTATCAGGTTCAGAGTAACTGGATTTATGTTGAAGTCTTTGATAGGAGAAGCAAAGTGCTAGAGAAGTCCCCAGAAACCCACAAAGATACCTCCACAATAGACTACTGGCAATGGTCAAGGGAAAGCCCGAACTGACCTACTCTGGTGATAGGATGGCCAAATACCTCAACTGTCATGGTAGAACTCTCATCCAATGACTGATGGAAACGGATGCAGAGATCCATGGCCAGGCCCCAGGTGGAGCTCCAGGAGTCCAAGCAGCAAAAAAGAGGAGGGATTGTATGAGCGAGAATTGTTGAGACCATGATTGGAAAAAGCACAGGGACAAATAGCTAAACCAATGGAAACACATGAACTATGAACCAATAGCTGAGGAGCCCTCAACTGGATCAGGCCCTCAGGATAAGTGAGACAGTTGATTAGCTTGAACTGTTTGGGAGGCCCCCAGGCAATGGGACTGGGACATGTCCTTAGTGTATGAGCTGGCTGTTTGGAGCCTGCGGCCTATGCAGGGACACTTTGCTCAGCCTGGGTGAAGGGAAGAGGGGACTGGACCTGCCTCAACTGAATCTACCAGGCTGAGCTGAATCCCCAGGGGAGTCCTTGCTCTGGAGGAGATGGGAATGGGGGGTGGGCTGGGGATAGGGTGGGGGGGCGAGAGGGGGGAGGACAGGGGAATCCATGGCTGATATGTAAAATTAAATTAAATTATAAAATAAAATAAAAAAGTACACACAGATGAACAAAAAAAATCAAAAAGCAGATCACATACTTCCAATATAAAATGCACAGGATATACATTACCATTCCAAAATGCAGGGAAGGGGGCAGAGTGAGGAAATACTGGACAAAAGCAAGACTGAAAACCAGCTGGACAAACTTCAAACAGTGTATCTCCATGTCTAATGTCAAAGCGCTCTTCAGATCTTCAACTCTGTTCAGTTTTGTTGACTGAAACACATTTCTTTCTCTTGGGCTGGTTCCATTTCCTGTTAGCAGCTATCCTCAGCAGGTATCCCATGACTCTGGCATCTCTAACATCTTGGGTTCTCCAAGGCAATCCAGGCTTCATCTTCACAGCTTCACACAATGGCCTCTCTACTAGTCCTCCATTCAGGGACACCCCTGACACACGCCTGGCCTCGCAGTTTTCTTTAGGTACAGAGGAAAATTCCACAACCCATTTCTTCTATCCTTGACTCTAAAGACAGAAGAACCACATTACCAAAGCTGTCAAGTTCTGCTGCTTGCTGGGACTAGAACATGGCTCCCTCCTTCAGTTACATCTTCACTGGCTTTCTGTCCTTCACTACCTAAGCTTAGCTGTCCTGAAACTTGCTCTGTAGACCAGGCTAGCCTCAAACTCAGAGATTCACCAGACTCTGCCTTTCCAGTGCTGGAATTAAAGGCATGCACCACCACACCCGGTTCTAAGGTTTTCTTTATTTCCTTTTCACAAGTTGGAAATTTAGCTGGGTGGGATCTTGCCCTGAAGTCACCACTCTCTTTATTTCCTTTCTTAATCTGTTTATTTCCTTGAACACAGGACTTAGTTCCATTGAAGAACCAAAGCACCCCCATTTCAAGCAAGTCCCTCACCCTAGCTTAAAACAAGCCTGAGTTAAAAAATTCTCAGAGCTGCTGACATAGGTCCCAGGACAAAGTCAGGATGTTTGAAGAGCCATCTGGTAGCAACTGATTAACCATAGAATACCCCAATGCTGGAGATGGTCAAAGTACAAAGTCAGGATGTTTGAAGGACTTTCTGGTAGCAATTGATTAACCACAGAATGCCCCCATGCCAGAGGTAATCTATAAAGTTTGACAAACAACTGGTTAAAACTACAAAGTAAGACAACACAGAAATTCTGAAAAGCCCCTAAAACTTGAGCCAATCAGAATTGTACCCGTACTAGCACCCCTAAATGATGTAACCTTGTGGTTTTTGCCTTTAAAAACTGAGCTTGTAGAGGGGCGGGCACCTCCTCTAGCCTCTGCTGTGTTGGGATGCTCAACCAAGGTCCCTGCCACGTGGCTTGAACTGCTTCAATAAACCTCGATTTTGCATTTTGATGAGTTTGTGTCTCTGGTGGTCTCTTTGGGGGTCTCGTGCCCAGGGCACAACACCATTCCATTTTTCGGTGTTCCTTTTCTCCTTAGATTTTACATATTGTAATTTACCCTGCTCATCTTGCTCCTTTTCATTGTAAATCTTCGTTAGAGTTAATGTCAGTAACCATGAAACAGTCTATATTAGGCTGATTTGAGATTTCTTCTGACAATGGAATTAATCCAAAAAATTTCACTTTAACCTCAGGCAGAGTTTTCAAACAGGGCAAAAAGCAGCCACTTTCTTTACCCAAATATCATAAGAACAATCTCTAGGCAACATACTAGAATTCTTCTCCTCTGAAGTCTCTTGAATAAGCCCCTGGCAGTTCAAATAACTCTCAGCACCTCCGTCTTTCATGCTCCTACTAGTATGGCCCATTAAGCAGTGCTTAAGTATTGCACTGCTTTCATAATCCCAAATACCAAAGTCCAAATTCCTCCAAACACATGGTCAGGCCTATCACAGCAATACCCCACTCATGGTACCAACTTCTGTCTTAGGGTTTTTGTTGTTGTGAAGAGACATCATGACCACAGCAACTCTTATAAAGAAAACATTTAATTGGGGTGCCTTGCTTACAGTTTCAGAAGTTCAGTCTAATATAATCATGGTGAGGAGCATGGTTGTGTGTAGGCAGATGTGGTGTTAGAGTAGCCGAGAGTTCTACATCTTGCAGGCAATAAGATGTCAACTGACAGTCACCCTGAGGGAAGCTTGAACAAAAGAGATCTCAAAGCCCCCAAAGGACACACTTCCTCCACCAAGGCCACACCTCCTAATGGTGCCACTCTCATTTTCTTTCAAACCACCACAAACCCTTACTAAGACATCCATACACTTCCAAACAAAAACATGGTTGAGCCTATCACAGTAATACCCCGGTCCCTGGTACCAACTTCTGTCTTAATCAGTATTTTATTGTGGAGAAGAGACACTATGACCATGGAAACTCTTATAAAGGAAAACATTTAATTGGGGCTTTCTTTCTTTTTTTTTTTTTTAAATTTATTTATTTATTATGTATACAGCATATGTGACTGCAGGCCAGAAGAGGGCACCAGATCTCATTACAGATGGTTGTGATCCACTATGTGGTTGCTGGGAATTGAACTCAGGACCTCTGGAAGAGCAGTCAGTGCTCTTAGCCTCTGAGCCATCTCTCCAGCCCCCCCCCTTTTTTAAAGGATTTATTTATTATGTATACAGTGTTCTGCTTGCATGTGTCTTTGCAGGCCAGAAGAGGGCACCAGACCTCATTACAGATAGTTGTGAGCCACCATGTGGGAATTGGGAATTGAACTCAGGACCTCTGGAAGAGCAGTCGGTGCCCTTAACCTCTGAGTCATCTCTCCAGCCCCCTAACTGGGGCTTTCTTAGAGTTTCAGAGGTTTAGTTCATTAGCCTTATGGCAGGAAGCATGGTGGTGTGCAGGCAGACATGGTGTTGGAGAAGGAGCTAAGAGTTCTACATCCAGATTTGCAGGCAGCAGGAAGAGAGAGAGCCATTGGGCCTGGCTTGGGCTTTTGAAACTCCAAAGCCCACCCCCAGTGACACACACTTCCTCCAACAAGATCAGACCTACTCCAACAAGGCCACACCTCCTAATCCCTTTCAAATAGTGCCACTATCTACCGATCATGTATTTAAATAGATGTGCCTATGGGGCCATTATTTTTCAACCCACCATAGTAGGTAAGATACCCTAGTAAATCCCAATCCACATTTCCAGAGCCTCCTGGTAATCACCAGTTTCATCCCTCTCCAAACACATTGCTTTGGGTCAATGAGTCTGAGTCTGCATTGTATGGTTGCATCACGGCTTGCAGAAAGCTACTGAGTTTAAGCTATTATTACAGTGGGTGATGCACATACTGTCCCATTTTCCTTAGCTTTCAGAGGCCCTCCCTGGGAAGAATAACTTCACTTAACTCATATGGTGGTGATATCAGGAGACATACATCAAGAGCAGTGCTGTGGGATGGTCTGTATATCAAATTGCTCTGATTGGTCAATAAATAAAACACTGATTGGCCAGTGGCCAGGCAGGAAGTATAAGCGGGACAAGGAGGAGAAGAATTCTGAGAAGTGGAAGGCTGAGGAGAGAGTCATTGCCAGCCGCCGCCATGACAAGCAGCATGTGAAGATGCTGGTAAGCCACAAGCCATGTGGCAAGGTATAGATTTATAGAAATGGATTAATTTAAGATGTAAGAACTAGATAGCTAGAAGCCTGAGCCACTAGGCCAAACAGTTTAAACAATATAAGTCTCTGTGTTTACTTGGTTGGGTCTGAGTGGCTGTGGGACTGGTGGGTGACAAAGATTTGTCCTGACTGTGGGCTAGGCAGGAAAACTCTAGCTACAGGGCAGAACATTTCCTTGGCCCCCGAGTTCATTCTCATGTTCCCCAGAGGAATTCCCTGGCTGGCTGTGTTGGAGACCCTTCTGTCCCATGGGCTATGAGCTGGTAAAACCTCTTGGTTGGAAGCCCTGACTAGGGTAGAACAGACCACATGGCCACAGGAAGGCAGTGAAGCCCTACATGCCTGGGCACATGGGTAGCTGGCCAAGAACCAGTCTTACCTTGAAGCTCCTGGAAAGAAAGCATTCTTTCTGGATCATGTGACTCTCAGTTGTTCAGGATCTGAGCTGTTATTTCTCCTGATCGAAGCAGAGCTTATGTCTGTGGTCTCTGATGAGTTCTAAAACCTGAAATGGTTCCCTGCCATAAGCCTGCAGTTTGTACCGTGTGGAGATGATCAGTTAGGTGGGTCTCATTAACACTGGCTCCCATCTCTCCTGGTAACATAGATTTCTGGAAGGGCTCCTCTTAGCCACAGCCAGAAGGAAGACCTGCCCTCCACAGGTGGATCTGAGTCTTGTGGATCATGGAGTTGGAGGCAAGATTTGTCTAGGACTCCATTCAGAGGACACCTTCATGTAGCCAGAGACTGACACCCTGGATGTGTGACCCACATCACATGTGGACAGAGGCATCAGCACCCTTACATGAGGTTCTCACTGTGAGTGAACTTTGTACATGGACAGCAACTGGTCAACAGCACAGACAGCAGGGATGGAGTGTGGTAGGACTATTTTCAGAGTTCCTTATATGTATTGACCACAGTGTAAGAGTCAGAAGCAAAGGACTGGGCTCTCTGACCTAGACAGTGGGGTCAGCACGGAGAATGCTCGCAGTGCACTCTGAAGGTTCACAGATCCCATTGGTCATCGCTAGTGTATTGCATCATTCTGGAGGAAGTGCTAGGACCTGCTGGGAAAATCAGCAATGTGACCTACTGGAATGAGGATCAAGTCCCGTAGAGCAACACTGAGGGTGGAGCTGATGTCCTGTCATGCCACAGCTCTTTTTTGGGGTCCCCGACTCTGTTTAAGCATCAGTAGTCAACCTCATGCTGACCCTGTGTCAGCCCAGGTTGTGAGACACCTGACCTATAATGTAGCTTCTGAAATGATTTCCTAGCTACTGAATACTTCCTAAAGTGGGTTTGTGTGTTGTGCTAATTTAGATTTGTGTTTTCAATTTATTTCTCATACCTCCTGTTGAGAGGTGACTTCAGTCCCTTCCCAGTGACCCTTAGGAATTGATAGTTGCTCTCATGTGATGTTATATAAACCCAAGGTCTTATCTGTGAGCCTCAGTCTCTAAGTGGAAGCCCAGAACCCAGAGCCTCTCTGAAGGACCCCCAGGCCACATAGGGTGTCCCTTGTAGTTCAAGGCTGACTGCAGTCAAGTGAGTAGCATCCTCTCCATAAGATACCAGCACCTAATGTCAAGACAGAACAACCAGGGGTATGTCCCCACTGTGCTCTGTCTAAATGTTCTGCCCAGTCTACAAGCAAAATCAAGTGGGTATAATATGCTCTATTTGGGGGAAATAATTTGTTTTTGCATAGTAATAGAAAGAGGAAAATTCCGAGGATGTAGCTATTGCACACCAAAGTCTGAGGCTATTTCTCTCCCTCTTGTTCTGAGCCTCCTGGAGGGTGCCAGGTGCTCAATCTCAACACAACCCCCGGAGTTGTTCATGGACGCATCATCCTTCACCCAAACTGGACACACACACTGAATCCTGTAGTCTGTAGGGTATCCAAAATACTCCATTTAGTAAAGAATGAGTTACATTTTTTTCACCTAGTACATTCACACCAACAGAAACACATTGGTAAAAACGCTGTGTCATGTCTTAATTCCTGATCAAGTTGTCAGCTTTTCACTCACGTGGACGAAGAAGCTGCTCTGTGGGTTTGTGCGGCTGGGGCCTGAATGTGCAGACTCGAAGGCAGTGAGAGAAAGAGTTAAGAACGCCAGGAAGTGAAGGGCGGCCGTGGCTCGGGTGCTAGAAATGGGTGTCCACAGTCTTCCTCATCGAGGGAACCAGCTCTCTATGCCGGGATCTGCCCTCTTCACCTTCAAGTTTCCGCTCTGCAGTAGATTTGTGAACCCTTTTCTTACTTTCATACATATATACATACATTTCAAAATAGGGAAAATTATGGTGACTGTGTTAGCTACACTTCCAGAAGAATTTAGAGTCTGTTCCAGATGACATGCAAAATAGCATCATTAGAAATTCAGTTTGAAAAAGTCCTATTTTTCTACAGATATAGTTGGTAAATTATCCAAATCTGCCTCCTGTCATCTGCTTAATTTCCCTCTGGCTGCCACCCAATCTCGGTCCCCGTCTTCACAAATGCGTCAGTGTGTGTGTGAAAGGCTGAACTACTCACTGAGAAGTTACGACAGAAATGTCACAATATTTTTAACAGTGATGTCTGTTGGTATGAATGTTTTAGATGAAAAAAAGAAACAAAATAAGTAGAAACCATTTTTTCACTAAACTTCACAAACCCCGGGATTCAATGTGCTGCTGCCTGTCAGGACCGCGTCAGTTACCTTTGTGTAACTGGGACCAAGATTCCCGACACAAACAACCTAAGTGAGGCGAGGTGGATTTGGGCTCAGGATTTTCAATTCATCACAGCAGGGGAAGGCCGGAGGAAGTGTGTAGTAGCCACTGCTCACATCACAGTGGACCAGGAAGGAGAAAGTTATGCCAGGCCCAGGAGCAGGCATAAACCTTTGAAGTCCCGCCCCACGATGATAGACATCTACGGTTAGGCTCCACCTCCCTAAGGTTCCTCACACACATCCCCAGCACCCACCCAAAAGCACTGGCAGTTAGTGACCAAGTGTGAAAACCTGAGCTCGTGGGGACACCAGATCTGAACTGTAAAAAAAAACTGGTAGGATTCACTTTAAACCTGCAACTTTTCATTTCTCTCATTTGTGTGACAACAACATCTGACAAAGGTTCATCTTGGCTTCAGTTCACGGGTGCAGTCTGCTGTGAGTGTGGGCAGCTGAGGTCAGTGTCTGCAGCCACCTTGGTGACTGTGTAGTCTTTGGTAATGAATGCTGCAGGGTTACCAGGAACCTTTTCCCCTGTAGAAGTGTGGCTGACCAGATCCCTTCTTGGACCAGGTCTGGCATGCAGGTGCATTTGGTGCTGGCAGAATACCTGACTTAGTGGACTGTGGGAGGGACAGGCAGTTGGGACCGGTTGCATGGACATGCCAGAAGGGACAAGGTATTGATGCCTGGAGGGTGCGGCATCTGTGCCCAGGAGGCATGTGCCCAGAATTGGCATTTTGCTGAGCTTAGTGAGCTATGGTGGAACAGCTGGGAGGCAGGCATGGAGGTTACCCACATTCAAGCTGCCTGTGCACTGGATATCAAGGAAGAGATGCACCTGGTGAGTGGCTCCTGTGGCCACAGAGCAGGGGCCAGGGAGGGACCAGGAGGGTGGAGTAGTGTGAGGTGTGGAGGGATGATCATCTAGGGGCAGGGTTGGAGCAAGTGTCTATTTCTCTTTAGACATTGACTGCCCACTCTGTTCCTGCTCACGTGGTCTCTGAGGAAGAAGCAAAGAGAACTCTCAAGGAAAATGTTTTTGTTTTTGTTTTTGTTTTTGTTTTTGTTTTTTGACTGTGGCTTAGTTTTTTTTATTTGCCTTTGATTTTCTGTGTTTGACATTGACATGCCAGGTGCTGCTGACTTCCTGCCTGATGTTCTCTGGAGTTCCCATGGTTCACTGTCTTGGCATCAGCTCAGGGAAGGACTTCTCAGTGAGTATCATGGCAGATCCTCCCCCTATCTTTCAGTTTCTCCTCCTGGCATTCTCATGGTGTGCCAGTCACAGTTTTTATCAGTGTTCTATAGTTCTAGAATATTCTGTGTGGTTTCTTCCTCAGTATTGGTTCTCTACTCTGTGGTGTGGTGATTTCTATGTCTTACAACCTGCATGGCTTAGGGATTGACCTAATTGGAGCACCAGGAATGAAGAAAGACAGACAGAAGGGCACACATACAGAAAAGCTGGGATTGCGTGGGCTGCAGAGTCTGGTGAGACTCCCCAGCAGCCTGGATACCACTGAGTGAGAGGCAGGTCTATTGCAAACAGCTGACAAGGAGGGCATGGATTCGCTACCTCTGCAGAAGTTGCAGTCATGGGGAGGAGGCAGCTATGGTTGATAGTTCTTGTACACATTGGTTTCAGCTAAATGTCAATCATTAATCTGCATTCATACTTGGAACAGAGCAAGACCTCACCCTGCTGCTTTGCCTTTCCCATGGGTCTGAGACATTGCGGTCCTTGACATGGATGTGCTGGTGTTAATAATGCTCATGTATATGGCTTGGTGTTTTCTTTCTTCTATTTCTTTTTTTTTTCTATATACTTTCTTTAATTTAATCTTATAATTTAATTTAATTTTACATATCAGCCATGGATTCCCTTGTTCTTCCCCCTCCCCCTCCCCCTACCTTCCCCCCAGCACACCCCCCATTCCCATCTCCTCCATGGCAAGGACTCTCCTGAGGATTGAGTTCAACTTGGTAGATTCAGTCCAGGCAGGTCCAGTCCCCTCCACCCAGGCTGATCTAAGTGTCCCTGCATAAGTCCCAGGTTCCAAACAGCCAGCTCATGCACTAAGGACAGGTCCCGGTCCCACTGCCTGGATGCCTCCCAAACAGATCAAGCTAATCAACTGTCTCACTTATCCAGAGGACCTGATCCAGTTGGGGGCTCCTCAGCTATTGGTTCATAGTTCATGTGTTTCCATTGGTTTAGCTATTTGTCCCTGTGCTTTTTCCAACCTTGGTCTCAACAATTCTCGCTCATACAAACACCCCTCTTTCTCGCCAATTGGACTCCTGGAGCTCCACCTGGGGCCTGGCCATGGATCTCTGCATCCGGTTCCCTCAGTCATTGGATGAGGTTTCTAGCATGACAATTAGGGTGTTTGGCCATCCTATCACCAGAATAGGTCAGTTCAGGCTGTCTCTCGACCATTGCCAGTAGTCTATTGTGGAGGTATCTTTGTGGATTTCTGTGGACCTCTCTAGCACTTTGCTTCTTCCTCTTCTCATGTGGTCTTCATTTACCATGGTCTTTTATTCCTTGTTCTCCCTCTCTGTTCTTGATCCAGCTGGGATCTCCCACTCCCCTAAGCTCTCTTTCCCTTGACCCTTGCCCTTCATTACCCCCACTCACATCCAGGTTGTTCATGTAGATCTCATCCATTTCTCTGTCACTGGGCGATCCCTGTGTCTTTCTTGGGGTCCTGTTTTCTAGGTAGCCTCCCTGGAGTCGTGAGTAGCAGTCTAGCCATCTTTGTTTTACATCTAGTATCCACCTATGAGGGAGTACGTGTTTGTCTTTCTGAGTCTGGGTTACCTCACTCAGGATGATTTTTTCTAGATCTATCCATTTGCCTGCAAACCTCATGATGTCATTGTTTTTCTCTGCTGTGTAGTATTCCATTGTGTATATGTACCACATTTTATTTATCCATTCTTCAGTTGAAGGGCATCTAGGTTGTTTCCAGGTTCTGGCTATTACAAATAATGCTGATATGAACATAGCTGAGCAAGTGCCCTTGTGGTATGATTGAGCATTTCTTGGGTATATGCCCAAGAGTTGTATAGCTGGATCTTGAGGGAGATTGATTCCCAATTTTCTAAGAAAGCGCCACATTGATTTCCAAAGTGGTTGTACAAGCTTGCATTCCCACCAACAGTGGAGAGTTCCCCGTGCTCCACATCCTGTCCAGCATAAGCTGTCTTCAGTGGTTTTTTTTTTTTTTAAATTCAGGTGATTCATTTTTTTTTAAAGATTTATTTATTATGTATACAGTGTTCTGCTTGCATGTGTCCTTGCAGGTCAGAAGAGGGCACCAGACCTCATTACAGATGGTTGTGAGCCACCATGTGGGAGTTGGGAATTGAACTCAGGACCTCTGGAAGAGCAGTCAGTGCCCTTAACCTCTGAGCCATATCTCCAGCCCCTGTCTTCAGTGTTTTTGATTTTAGCCATTCTGACAGGTGTAAGGTGGTATCTCAGAGTCATTTTGATTTGCATTTCCCTGATGATTAGGGATGTTGAGCATTTCCTTAAATGTCTTACAGCCATTTGAGTTTCCTCTGTTGAGAATTCTCTGTTTAGTTCTATAGCCCATTTCTTAATTGGACTGTTGGGCATTTTGATGTCTAATTTCTTGAGTTCTTTATATATTCTGGATATCAGTCCTCTGTCAGATGTGGGGTTGGTGAAGACCTTTTCCCATTCTGTCGGCTGTTGCTTTGCCTTGTTGACCGTATCCTTTGCTCTACAAAAGCTTCTCAGT